>VZRF01011491.1:0-39946 GCA_013396875.1 Vireo altiloquus | reverse complement strand
TGCCTTTCCCTGGTCTTGAAATTAAAACCAAAACATGGTTTATGGGGAAAAGGGGTTTTTGCCTTGGAATTTATTGCAGGATCCTGGGATACAGCACTTTGTCCAGGTGGAATGCTCCAAAAATGCATGTGCACCCCGTCACAGTGAAATACACACAATTATAGCAAATTAACATATTTATCAAAGATTCCCCAATGAGAGGCTCAAGTGAACTGCCCCTTCTGAGGAACCTTCCCCCTGGATGGGCCTATCTTAGTTTACAAAAATATGTTTTGGAGAGGACCTTGGTGTCTGGGGCTTCCNATCCTGGGCCTGACCCCTCCCTAGCTCCACCTTCTTTCCATTGGTATGTCATTTCCAGGTATTTCCATTGGCTCATCGTTTCCAGGGTCTTCTTACTGGCTCATCAATTGTGCAGCAGGGGTTTCCCATTTATCCCCTTACGTTAACACCCACACTCCCTTTTAGAATAGGATCACATCATCTGTTTTCAGAATTTTACAGTCAATCGATTACACTTAATGGTAATTCTAACAATAAACTCATCAACAAAGAACTTATTTTCATAAAACTCTCATCAACCATTTACAAAAGCCAACCTTGTTAATTGCATTTATAACATTTATAACAGTTACTAAAATTTTTTGAGAATGCTAAAAAATGGGGCAGCACTGGGAGCTTAGCTGGGTGCCAGAGGCTCACTCACGAAACAGCAGTTCAGCCTTTTATACTCTCAGACTGATGCATATTAATTGGTGGTTTCACGTGGCCACAACCCTGTGCCAATCTTCTGGGGATCCTGCACTTACTGTCCGTGAGGCGATCAGGGTTTCCATCGGTCGGGTCCCTTATCTCTTTCATGGTGGTGTCTCTGAATTCTGGCTGGCAGCAGCTCACTCCCCCTTTGCCAAACCCCACAGAACTGGCTCCATCTCACAAACCACCCAGCCCCTACAAAGCCAAACTCAAACAATCCAACCACCCCAGCAAAACCTTGATTATTTTTTCCCCAGGACAATATCATGCTATGTTATAGACGGGGTAGGCTTTCATGGTTAAGAATGAGGTTGTTAATTGTAGCATAATAAGTTCATGTTGATAACTAAAGGTTATTGTAGTTAATTATGCTCTAATTATGTTAATTGTTGTTGTATTGGGGCGGGAGGCTCACTGTTGCGTTAGAATTGTGCATGTAACCACCAGCAGACGCTGATGTGGAGCTCCTGAGGAGCTAGAACTTTCCTTGGGTGATGACCAGGAAAGGAGCTCAGTTGGAAGATTACTGGCGCTAACATCTAGCCAATAACAGCAATCCCTGGACGACGATTGGATTATAACGAACCACAAATGGGCCAATGAGAGGACATCCTGAACGAGCCAGTCACGTCCTAAAAAATGAGTCAGGTAAATCAGGGATAGAAAAACAGAGCAATCACCATCATGGACCATGATATAAGAGCTGTGCCTGTGCCTGGCACGGGCTCCTCCTTGCCTCCTTGGTCTCTCTTGGTGGGGGAGCACCCAGCACATGTGCTGTTCGCTGTGGAGCTGTTGGTGAGGTGCCACAACCTTCCCAGAAGCATCCCCGGGAATGTCGCTTCAGCCAGTGCCACACACCCACACAGCCACTCACACTACCGGATGGGTGCAGTCAACATCGGCGACAAAGAGCTGAGAGAGGTCTCTGTGTGGGTTCCACGAGGGGAGTTTATGGTTTACAACTCATGAAGGGCCCAAGGACGAAGAGCAGAAAACTTGGGGTGTGCAGGATGTTTTAAACCGGGGGCAGAGAGCAACCAGAGTCAATGGGGCTAGGGCCAGGGATGGTACATAGGAGGAGTCAGGGTTCAAGGACCAACTGGGAATGGGCACGGGAGGGATGAGCAAACTGGGGCCAATGGGGAACCGAGGAAAAGAGAAGGTTCTAGGAATGAGGGAAGGCCCAAGGAGAGGAGGCAGGGAGGTAACCGCCCAGGGGGAGGGAAAAGGGGCTGGTCAAGAGACCAGGGGAGGAGTAGAAGTGGGGTACATGTATGGGCAACAAGGTGACATCAGAGGAGAGGCCCCAACAATTTCCCTTCCTGGGGTGAGTTGGTTTAAACCGCTGTGGCTTCTCTCCAGGGGGATTTGCCGCCCTCCTGAGTGGAGGACTCACAGATCCCCACAGTACGCTGCTGGTTTTGTTCTGGTTTTGATGCCTTTCCCTGGTCTTGAAATTAAAACCAAAACATGGTTTATGGGGAAAAGGGGTTTTTGCCTTGGAATTTATTGCAGGATCCTGGGATACAGCACTTTGTCCAGGTGGAATGCTCCAAAAATGCATGTGCACCCCGTCACAGTGAAATACACACAATTATAGCAAATTAACATATTTATCAAAGATTCCCCAATGAGAGGCTCAAGTGAACTGCCCCTTCTGAGGAACCTTCCCCCTGGATGGGCCTATCTTAGTTTACAAAAATATGTTTTGGAGAGGACCTTGGTGTCTGGGGCTTCCAGACTGTTTGGTCTCCTGGTTTAACAGTACACTGAGTCTCAGCTAAGTTACCAGACTTGGAAAGTTACAAGTATGTAGGCTAAAAGCACGTGGAATACAGAAAACTATATAAAAGAGTATGTAAGAGGGGTATAAAAGAAAAAGCAAAAAAATCATTCTGGCATCAGTCTTGCTGTGGAGATGTTGGGCTAATCCTGATACCTGTCCTAAAGCATCATTTAATAAATCTTTCTAAATTTTAGCGGAGCAGGACCATTCCTTTCACACATAACATTACATAAACATTATATATAACATTATATATACAACATTACAATTCATAACTTAACCCACAGTATGATTCACAACTAATACAACACATGGCGAAAGCCAACAAAAAATCCATTCATAACAAAGCCAAGCATGCATTTGCTTAAAAATAGGTGTCTAGCACTGATTTTTACTGCCAACAATTCCTGCGGGCGAAAAAATGGTAAAGATTGAGGCAGAGCAAGAGACTCATTTTGTTGGGGTGTTTCTTCTATCAGAAAAGGTACATTTGTTATTACATTTGTTATTGTTTTTCTAATTCTCTGTTTCAAAAGAAAATAGGAAAAAAAGGAAGTGGAAGAAATACATCAAAAAGTGCCAAAGTGCTCCCATCAAATGTGGAAATGAGTGTAAAAGGGTTTGGCAGAGGCCTCTGTGGATGTGGGCAGGCTGTGGCACTGACTCTGCTGAGCTCCAGCTGCACATCTCTTCCTCATGGTCATTATTTCCCAGTGTTTGACCCGGTATCCTCTTTCAAAAGGACTCTGTGGCTCCCAGTTTGCACAGCTTTTAACTGCTTTTCCTGGGAATCCTAAATGTGGTCAAGAATCTGTCAGGCTGTTTCCACAATGGATCCTAATGAGCTCAGTGAAAGCTCAGCCCTTTGGCAGCTGCTTTGGGAACCGAAGATGTTATCTGCTGAGATGCTGGTGGCTCATCCTTTCAGTTTATGATGGCTCGTGGCTCTCAGCCTGGGCCCTCAGCCCTCAAGCCCTCAGCCCTCAAGACCTGCTAAGCTTTTGATTGAACAAAGAGCTGTAATCACTTTCCTGAGGATTTCATTTAAGAGGCTCTCAGGAAGTGAAGAAGGAATGAGACAGAGCTGGAAAAAGGCAGCTGGGTTAGCAACAAATAAAATGGATGTGCATCACTATGTGCCCTGTAGTGATTCCTGAGCATTTTATGGTAGAAAAGTAAAAGTACTAATGCCCTGAACAGGCTGAACAGCACCAGGTGTACCTGAGCTGAAACCTTAGAAGCAGAGAGGCCATTGGAAGAAATTTCAACTACCATTTCCATCTGTGTCTTTCCAGATCACCACAGAAAGCCAGTTGAAGTGTTTGCTGTATTTATTATCTGTATTTATTACATGTTAAATCGGAGGGAGACCAGCTCTGAAGCTGTACTCTCAAAATACCTTGACTGTTCTCCAAACCTGAAAGGTGGAATGTGTGATGGAGAGGCTGCAAAAAGAAAGTTTGAAATAAGGAGTGGTTTGTACTTGATTTCTTCCTGAAGAGCTGATTTTACAGTTTTGCAAGGCTGGTAAAAGTTCATCTGTCATTTGAATGTGAGGCAGTAAAGGTGAAGTGAAAGATGCAAAACTCATCTTTGACAACACATCTGAAATCTGGCAAAAATGAGTCAGGAGCATTGTGTTGTGACACTGTAGTTATGACTGAGAATTCTGGAAATTAGGGAAAAGTAAAACAAATGAACAGGCACAATTCAGAATCAACTCAATCAAGTACAAGATAAAGAAACACATTCACCATGACAAAAACTGACAGTCAGCACAAGGCCCTGCATTAAGGATGAATTTGTGTAATATTTATGAGAACTGGGAATTAATGGAGAAGAGAGATTGAATCAGAAAGAGCTGATGGAGTCTTTAACAGAAATCATTCTTTCAGAAGGCTGAGTTTTATGACAAACTTGTCCACTCTTTAATTGCTGCAGTTAATTAGATGTTGTAGCACAGTGGGGATGTGGTGGCTGGGTAGAAGGTATTGAGAAAAAAATATAAAAACATCAGAATAAGCAAGATTTTTGTTAAAACTAACATGTTTTTTTAAATTATTTTATTGAAGTGACAGCAGCTTTTTAGCATTTTACAGTAACAGAGTTATCTTCTGGTCCATCAGCATTTAGCTCACATTTACTCACTCCAATGAATCTTGGGGGTTATAGTTACCAGTTGGTCACAGATACTGCCCTGAGAATTAGATTTGGTTTCTTGCTCTCAGTTTCTGAATATCTTTAATAATGGTTACAACTAGAGTAAGAGTTTTACCTTGCCTTTTTTTTTTTTATTTGCATGCAGCCTTTTTCTCTCTGAAATCAACATAACAAGTAAACAATTCAAGGAGAAGCAGGAAGAATGGTGGACCTTCAGTGCAGACATGAATGTGAATGCACATTTCAAATACTTGATTGCTTTACAAAGTAAATCTGATGGTAATTGATTTGGGATAGGAAGCAGAAAAATACAGCAGGAAACACAGTCTTTATGAACCAAAAGAAAAATGTGTGAAAAGTAATGAGAGTGGTCACTATTAATGAAGTTCATGGACTAGAAAAACTATGACACAGTGCTGCTGACCCGTCTGAAATGGTGAGTGTAGAGCTGCAATGAGATTCCACTAGAAAGACTATGTGAAAACTCATCTGGAGAGTCCTTCAAGTAAAGGCAAAGAAAACAGCAAAAAAAAAAAGAAAAAAAAAAAAACCAAACCCAAAAGACTGAGGTTTCTAATCCTTTAACCTGGGCCTGTAATGACAGGGAAAGGGCCAAAAGTTCTAAACCAAGACCAGGTAGATTTAGACTGGACTTAGGGAAGAAAATTTTTATGATGTGAGTGGTGTGGCCCTCACATGGGGTGCCCAGAGTGGCTGCCCCATCCCTGGAAGTGTCCAAGGCCAGGCTGGATGGGGCTTGGAGCAACCTGGGATAGCAGAAGGTTTCCCTGCCATGGCAGGGGGTGGGACTGGTCTTTGATGTCTCTTCCAACCCAAACCATTCTGTGATTCTGTGTTTCTAACCAGACAGTGTATCTGGAAAGTTTTATCCTGACAAAGAAGATCAATAAAATTGCCAGAGAGGGATAAAAGTGTTTGCTGTGGCACTGCTTTCTTTGGAAGGCAATGCACTGGCCCAAACCCTGTGATTTGTATTTGCCACTCTGAGTGGCTTCTCTCAATAGATCAGGTGTCTCTTGCTCTCAGGATGAGTTATCTGGAATTGGTGTTCTAATTCATATTTCTCTTACATTCCAGATAGCTTACGCTTTAAATTGAGTTGTTCATAAACAAGCACTGTGATGCACTTGAAAGAAAATTACTTTCTTTGTGCTAAAAATCCAATATTACATGCTAACTGTGCCAGTGTGCAGCTAATTAACCTTCATTCTGATGCTCCCCAAGAGATGATGGGTGTATCTATGGATCAGTGGTGTGACTGAAACTTGAAGTTCTCCCCCAGAAAAGAGAGTTTTTAAGTGATGCAACATTGCAGAGTTTTTCTTCTTTTTGCTGACAGATAACAAAGGCTGGGAAGAGAAAGTGAAAATGGAAATGAAAGTGAACAAAACACTTCCATGGTATGATTTTAGAAGAGCTAACTTTCAGAAGAAATGCTTCATTTTTGTTCTCTTACTGACTGTACTGCAGAGTCTGAAACCTCATAGACAAGTCTGAAGCCACAAGTGTCTTCAACATCCACTAGGGTGGTAAAAGTCCATAAAAAACATTGCATCTTGGATGTTCCCTTTTCTTTCATACTCCATAAATACACCTGTCCCATTCCACTATAAAAGGGGGGAGCTGGGAAAGAGTTTTTTGATAGATTTTCTGATGAAAAATCAAGTACAAACACGGCAATATTATATCTGAGTTTCTTGAAATAAAGGGGGATAGAAAACACAGCAGAGAGGAGGAAAAGGAGAAAGAGAGAAGGAAACAAACAGAAGGCAGGGACAGCATTACCACAAGGAATTCTGAGGGCTCTGTCAGCCTCAGCTCAGCAGACAGAGCGTACACACTGCGTAGCTCCCGTGGCAGGCTGGGCGCGATGTTCAAATAGCAGCAGGCTATTGTGTGTCCCTTCTGGCAGCGGAGAACAGGCTGCTCCTGGAGCAGCTCCTGCAGCAGCTGCAAGTTTTCAGAGTCAGGATGGCAGCAGGCAGCAGTGGCTGTGGCTCGGGGAACACGGCTGGGCACAGGTGGCAGCGGCAGTGGAGATCTTCACGGTGACAAGCCAGTTCACAGGAACAGTGACCCAAGGCAAAGCAGGCTCAGGCAGGAAGGCAGGACCACGACGAAGAGAGGAAGGGAAGGGGCCAAGCTGACTCTCCAAGTGACCCAAAGCAAAAAGACCTCATGGTGTTGCCACTAGCTGCTTTTCATGTGCCTCCAACTCCTCCCTCAACTGGGCTTCTCGGGCTCATCTTTGGTGAGGCGGGAGCTGCTCGCAGTCCAATCATGGAATTCCTATCTCTGCCCTGGTTGGCTGCCAGGGCATCACAGTTTCTTACAGGAATTTTCTTCACCTAATTTATGACACATAAATGCATATATATAGTGGCATATATATAGTGGTCCCTCTCACTGCTTAGTAAGAGCATTATGAAAATGGCATCTGAACCTGTACTGTAGCCAAATTATAGTTTTACTCTGAGCTTGTTTTCAAAATCTTTTTATTAACACCATGAACTTGTTCACATGGCAAGGTTTTTTGGGGTGGATGATGGGTTTAGGAAAGGACGAAAATCGCTGAGCAGCAACATAGAGAGAGAATTCATGAGAAGAACAAGCACCAAGGTCAAAGAAGAGCCAAGTCTGTTCCAGGGGCCTGAGCTGATTCCCCTATAGTCTGTGAGGAAGAGCATGGGGAGGCAGCCTGTCCCCAGCTGCCCAGGGAGGTCCATGATGGAGCTGACAACCACCTAGAGGACTCCGTGCCGGAGCAGGGCGATGTGCCCTGGAGGAAGCAGCAGCTCTTGGAGAGCCTGTGCTGGAGCAGGCTTCTGGCAGGAGCTGAGATCCACAGAGAGGAGCCTGTGCAGGAGCAGGTTTTCTGGCAGGACCTGTGATGCCATGGAAAGGACCCATGCTGGATCAGTTCATGGGGAACTGCAGCCTGCGGGAAGGACCCACACTGGAGAGTTCATGGACTGTAGGCTGCAATGGAGCAGGGAGGAACGTGAGGGGAAAGGAGCAGCACAGACAGTGTGTGATGAACTGACCACAGCCCCTGTTCACTGTCCCCTTGTGCTACTTGTGGGAAGGAGGGAGGGAAGTTGGGAGCAGAAGAAGAAGGAGGGGTGGGGAGAAGATTAACTCAAAAGCAGTTCCCTCATCCCCAGAGAAAGCCCCTGTTTGTCCAGTGCAGGAAACTGCAATATACTTTCCTCAGCGGTGCTTTCTTCTGATCACAGTTTCTGCTCCTTCTGAGGATTTTTTATGAAGCAGAGATGTGACAGACAGACATGGTTTACACACGTGACCTTGCCAAGTGACATAGGAAGGAGTTGCAAAAGAACACGAAGGACTGTCTCATGAATATGAAAGTATTTGCTGAAGTTCACTGCCCTTATGAGAAACAGTGATCTGAATTAAAATTAAAATAAGGTAAATAAAACCACTGGGAAGTGCTATGAGACAAAAAAACTCAGCATTCCTGAGTGGTAGGAGAGAAACACAGAGACATCTCAAAGCACACGAAGTGTTCACATTAAAGACCCCTTAAGCTGGGACTCCTCACAGGCACTGGAATCTCCTGGGACTTTTCCCAGCTGTTCTGCATCCCTGTTGAGTTTAGCACTGCGAGGATAGAATAAAGTGACATCTGGTTTTTGATGGAGTTGGTGACTGTGTAACTTCCAGGATGAGCAAATTATTACAGCCTTAGGGCCTTCAGCTACAACTCCAGAGCCTGAATTCTGGCCCTTGGGTATTTTCCCTTCAGAGTTTCCCTTTTCTCTGCCTCTGGGACATTTTCTGCCCAGAGAGACAGAAATTTCTGTTCCCTTTGCATTCTCTGATCCAGACTGTTGGCATTGACAAGAGTCAATATGTGACAAGATTTCTTTGAACCTTTGAGCAGTGTCTCAGGAATGGTTATAGAAACAAGGACAGGGGAAGGGGAGGGTAGGTTATTTCTGAGCAAAAGGGAAGGTTTAGAGGTATTTGTACAGGAATCCTGGCATGATCACCTTTTCTAGTCTCATTTCATAGTAATGGTGAGGCCCAGTTAGTTTGGGCCTCATGGGTCTGACATAAAGAGAATCTCATCTCAGAAGAGAAACTTCACTGCTTGGTCCTGATTTCCAGCTAGGAAGGTGTGGAGGCCTGTGAGCCTCCAGCCCAGGCAGACAGTGACATTCCCTGGAGGATGACACTATTGTTTAATGGTGATGGTGAGCAGCAGGCCTTTCCCATAGTCCCCTGTTAATTAATTACCATGTACCCCAGTTTTACTTCCCCCATTGGCCCGTTGGCCTCCCCACCTTTCCTCCCTGTGTCCCAGACCCTGGAATGTTCTCTCCTCCTTGGTTCTCCATTGGCCTCACTTCTACTGCTCCTCCCCTGCCTGTTCCCTGTTGGCTCCCTGGCCCTGGTCCCACCCTTGTGCCGACCCCTGACCCTCTTCCCATTGGATCCTGATGCTCTCCACCCGCCTTATAAGAAACGCTGCACATCTCTCGTCCTTGTCCTAGGATTCCCCTATGAGCTTGGATGCAATAAACTCCCTCATGGATTGCTGTTCAAGGATCCTTCCCGTCTCTTTGCCGTCTGCCTCGATTAGTGACATCTGTGTGGGGCAGGGCTGTGCGTGTGCATGGAGAGACTCCTGCAGGGGATGCTTCTGGAAGGCTGCAGCACCTCACCACCGACCTACTGCCACAACAGGAAGGCCATGTAATTCTTCCTTTTTTTAGACCAAAGTCAGTTCGAACTGAGACTCAGTTCCAGCAAAGCTTGGCATTATATTTACAAATATCTCCAGATATTACAGGAAGAACAAGTCCAGGGCACATCCAGAGAGCCCAAGAGCAGGTGACATCCCAATTTCTCTATCAGGTAACCTTGCTCTTGTCTATAGCATTAACAGTGGTGCTAAAACAGGCAGCACCTGGATTAAATTCTACTTTTTAAGGAATGAAACATCAGTAAAGCTGGACACCCTGTTGCTGTTTGTTAGCAGAAGGAAGAGCACCTGCTTTTGACTTGCTCAGAAATGATCATTGACTAAATTTGTAAATCTGAATTCTGAGTGTTTAATAAGGGGATAACTATTGCTTAGCAACTAGAATGTTACCTTTAGACAATAAAAATTAAACAAACACATAATGCACGTCAAGGTGAATTCAGCAAAGAAAGGGAGAAGTTGCTACTGGAGCAGAAAAATGGAGGTAGCTGCAAGGGTGGGAAAAGTGTGGTGAATTAAAGGAGGCTGAAGACCAAAGAAGCAAACTCACCCAGAGTCAAGAGGAGGTGTGTAAGGACACTGACAGATGTGCAGGGGTTAGGGTGGGACTTTGGCAGAGAACCAGACTGTGAATTCCATGGAAGCAGCACTGGAGACGGGAAGAGCTGCAGTGAAAAGCAGTGACTGGAGCACAGGCTGGGGACAGCCCCGAGACAGCCGAGCCCAGGCTGAGGCCAGCAGGCAGCAGAGTGATGTGTGTGGGTGAGGAGGGAGCTGCCAGAAAGCAGATCAGCCACAGCAGCCAGTCCTGCATTGCTGAGGGGAGATAACAGGCAGGAGGTGATACTGGTGAGTCTGAAATTCAAAACCAGGAGAAGGAAGGAAAACACGGTGATAAAGAGAGAGGGGACTGCAGTCAAATGAAGTGCTTTTCTTTGGAAGCAAGTGTTTGCAGGCAGCCTTGGAAACTGAGCTGAACCAAGGCCAGCATGGAGATAATGTAAGTTGGCATAAATAGTGCCTGGATGTCACTGTGCAGCTAATTTTCCAATTAAGTATATTCACACTTTGGGAATAGGAGTGGATCACACACAAGTGCTTCAGCCTGGACAAGTCCCTCTCAGCTGGATCTGTTGTTGGTGGGGATTCCTTCCACGTGTTTTGTTTTGCTGTGGGCAAACTGCTGAGCAAGCTGACATTTCCTCTGTAAACAAGAAAAAAACAGGTGGACTTGAGCTCTGTGACGCACTCTAAGGGGAGCACTTGTTCTTTGTATCAGGGAGTGTATTAAACAAAGATAACTGGTAGGTATATCAAATAGGCCATATCAGTATCTTTTTCTTCAGTCTGACCAAACTTTGGCCTTTGAATTCAGCTGGTGAGCTCTGCCTGACTTTCTTTGTCCTCTCTGTGGTCAGAGCAGAAGGAAACAGAATGGTTTCTCCAAAGGCTCATTGCAACTGGCAAGTGTCACTACTCCTTGTGCACTCTCATAACTCTCATGCCCAGTTAGGATGGGAACTTCCATGTCTTTTGACTTCCTTGCTGTTGTTTCCCACTGAAAGGAGACTTCAGAAGCAGAGTTGTCACCTGTCGTAGCTGAGACCCATTGATTTCTTCCTGTGCCAGGACATTGGTCAAGCAGCTGCCTCCAGGGACAGAGGAAATGTCCCCTTTGCACTGCGGGGCCTTCAGAGACAGACGTGGGATGGATTGTCCTGAAGATCACAAACCCCCAGCAGCTCTCACATCTTCAGCTTTCTTCTGCCTTTCTGTCTATCGTAGTTTTACCTTTCTGTCATAAGCAAGATGTGCCTTTTTTTTTGCTTTCTCCTCATTTTTTTCTGCCAAGACTTAACACAAGTCTCTCCTTATTCCCTCTTACCACGTGCTTTGTTTACTCCATTTGCTGTTTCCTTCACTACACCTGTCCTGTCTTTCCAGAGTTCCCACTTGGCTGCCCTTCCTGTGTTGCCGGTCGTGAAGAGCTGGCACAGCTTGGCACATTTTGGTACATTTTGGAACATGCTGGGCTTCAGTCCCTCCGTGAGCCTGTTTTGGGCCCTGCCTCACACAGAGCTGGGCACTGGCAGCACTGCAGCAGCAGCAGCAGAGCAGCTTTGCAGCTCAGTGCTCAATCCCAGAGCTGTGGCCTGCCTTTGCCAAGGGCTGAGCTCAGTGACTGACAGCTCACTACAGAGCTGCAGGCAGCAGTGAGACCCTTTGCCAGACATGTCTGGCTGAGCTGCATGTGCTGTTTGAGTGCTCTTTTACCCTTCCAGGGCTTGGCTTTATCCTCTATGCTGTGTTCTATCTTGCAGAAAAAATTACTCTTTCACTCTTAAATATTTTTTTTGTTTTCCTGTAATGAAAAAGAATTCTCCCAAGAAGGCCATTGGGCAGCTCCTAAGGGTTGGTCAGGTAGGGAGAGTCTTTAGTGGAGCACTGCCTCCATGGGAGTGCATCTCTGCAAGGAACATCAAGCACACTGCTTTCTTTTCTCTGTGAATCTGCTCTGACAGTGCTGTGAGCCACCACAGAGCTCTGATTGTCCCTGCAAAGTGGTGTTTGGGTGCAGGGAGGCTCTGCTGGGAGGAGCAGGTGAGGAAGGCTCGCTGGGGAGAGGGACTGATGGATTTCAGGAGAGCACTGCTCTCTCTGCAGCCTCTGTGTTTGCCTGGTGAAAGCTCTGCTTTGTCAGTGGTGCCTGCTCACAGATTTGCAGAGGTACCTTTAGCTGGATCTTTTCCAACCTCCTTCACACCTCACTCCCAAGGCTCCTGCTGGGGCGTGTGCTGCCTTATTCCTATGACTGAAGGCACAAAGTCAATGCAGAGAGTTAATGGGTTTTTGGAGCAGAAACCAAGTCCTTCTGTACTGCAAGCCCTGTGACTACATCTGCTTCCATTGCTTTCCCTGCTTGAGGGAGAAAGAATCTTTAACTGCTTTCTTCTTGCATCTGTGAAATTTAAAATGGGCAGTGAAGAAACTGGACATCCTTTTTCTTTTTCTTTTTTTTTCCTTTTCCTTTTTTCTTCTCAGGCTGACATAAGAGTTTTTTACAGTGGAGTCCAGGGGCATTAATGGTCATGGCCATAGCAGTGGTGTGGAGGCCTGCAGAATTGGCCACTCTTTGAGGGGACATCCCTCTGCTGGGGCAAACAGAAAGAAGAGGAGACACTTTGAGGCAAAGCAGATTTCTGTGGCCTCTCTCTGCAGTGGTGACACCACACTGTGCCTGTGCTGCCTGAGCTCCAGGTGGCTCTGGAGACCTGCTGGGCAGCTCTGCCTCAGCAGCAGAGTTTCGTTCACCTTCCTGGGGGCTCTGCCTGATCCCTCACTCCGGAGATCTTTGGGCAGATTGTGAACACTCTGCCTTAGCAAGGAGAAAACATTCTGCAAACTCCCTGGACCTATTATGGGAACAGCATCCTAATGTTAATTATAGCAAAGCCACTTGTGAGGCATTGAATAAAAACCTTCCCTGAATATGCTGGCTTCCCAGTCAACACTGAATTACAGATCTTTGCTGGTTATTAAGAAAAATCTGATATTTTTATATTATGTTTTCATTTGACATTAAAGGATGACACCCACACTCAAATGTGTGGTCAACTTGTGTAATTTACTCAATAAATTTTACAGCAATTCCAGTTCCATCAACTGAATAATTGCTTTCATTTGCCAGTTTAATTTGCACAGAATAAGCCACTGCTAGGGAAAGGGAGGCTTGACAGCCAGGCTTTGAAAGCAGATCAGTACTTTAAATCATGCTAATTTAAGAAAGATGTTGAATTTCTTTTGTAAGAGGACTGCAGCTATAGCCTGTGTGCCTCATTTGGCTTAGCTATGCTTCAGAAAAGAGCACCTGATCCCTGGCTCCCTCATATCCATGGAAAAGAGTGACATGTGTGAGTCACTTCCTTAGAACAGATGACATTAATGTCTGTATCTGTCAGCTTGATTGAAAGGAAAATATTTGCTTGCAAGAAGATGTTGGTGTATTTTTTTAAATTGGGAATACTGACCTCAGTAATTGCTGCAGAACAAAGCACCTGTGGAACAGGAGCCCACAGCTGCTGGCAGTGAGGCAGATCCAGGCCTCACCTGTGACTAGGGCTGGTGGAGAAAACACATATGTGCCTTTATTTACAACTTCCTTTCCTTTCCCTTGTTCTCTTTCCTCATTCCAGAGTGTTCTCTTTAAATTGTCTTAAACCTAGACCCCATCTGGTCATCACCTTTTGGGAAGTGGGGCCAGGAGCACAGACTGTATGTCTCTTCTCTTTGACAAATGCTTTAAGTCCTTTCACAGTGCAGAGAATCCAAGTGTTTAAAGGCTCTCTGTTTTGCTGGTTTTAACGGAGTTTTTGTGCATTATTTTGAGTTCTTTTGCCCTCCAGGTGTAAAGGGAAAAAGTGGCGAAAGAGATGTAACAGAAAAGAGAAAGAGAGGACAGCCACAGAAAGGCCAGGGTGCACTCAAGGCAGCCTGTGCTACCTCAGCAGGACGAGGAACAGGAAAGAATTAGCAGATTCATTACATTCCATGGCATGAAAATATTCAATTGCATTTTGAATGAGCCTGTGCACATGGTGACTTTTTATCAAATTGCTGGGTATTGACATGTTGGTTGGACAAGGGAGATAAGCCAAAAATACATGTTACTGCAAATTAACCAGTGCAGCATAATAAATGTCAGTGCCTTATCAGTATACACTATTACTGCTACACAGCTCAAAAAGTGAGCTGGTGGGGCTGATTCTGAATGCAGGAAAGCTGCTGGAGTCAACAAAGTTTCAGTCCAGAAAAGGTGCAGGGTGCTGTTGTGATTAGTATTTTGCTGGAGGTGATAAATTGCTGGAAAAGCAACCTGTTCTAAATGAAAATGAAAAATGGGGATATTTCAATTGTCCTCTGTGCCCTGTAGCCATAAAGATCAAAATTTCTGAGCTGTTGGTGGAGACTCCCATTGAACTTTCTGTGGGTGTTCCCCTGAGGGCTACAGCACAGTTTCTGTAGTTGTTAAACATTTGCTGCACATCATGTCCACCACAAACTGTTGGCTTTGCAACACCAGTAAATCCACCTGCATACCTTACAAGAAGCCCATTCTGTACAACAGACTTTTCTCTGGTATCAGAACTAAAATCTACATCTAATTTCAATAATTATATACACTGATATTAATAATTAAATAACCTGATGCTTAATTATCTGCTAAGCAGTGAATTGCAACTAGTCCATTCCCCACAACACCAAGAAATGTAACTGAACAGATGGCTTAGCAGTAGTTTTTCCTTGTGCAGCTGACAGCACAACAGCTTTTTTTCAATGAAAGGAAATAAAGCTTAATTTTTGGAAATTCAACTCCTGAGAGACACATAGTGTTTACATATTTTATAGAAGTCTCTGCTTCCTACACAGCTTGAGAAAATTAACTTTACTTTCCTAACACCTTTTTGTAGTTCTTGGTTTTCCTTTTGGTGCTAGTTTTGTTTGGTTTTCTTTCAAAATAAGAGACTTTATGTCAAAAGGAGTAGCATGACAAATGGGTTTCTTATTTAAAAAAAAAGTTCCTCTATTTGACCATGTCCTCCTTTTTTTTTTTTTTTTTTTTTTTTTTTTTTTTTTTTTAATTCTGCATTTTATCAATTAATGGTACTAATTTGATTCTCAAAATTTAAAATACTGAATTTTTAGTAAGACAAATGTCTTAAGTTCTCTTGCTGCCTTATCTTTGGTCTTTTGGTGCAAATTCTGGCAGTGAAGACTCAAGGAGAGACATGTCATGGATTAGCTGTAGTCAGGCTGCCATAAAGACAGACTTATCATTCTGACCAGTAAATGTTGAAAATCATCAAAAAAACCCCAATTATTTAGGAATCAGAGAAAGAAGAGAAGAGAAGAGAAGAGAAGAGAAGANGCAAGGCAAGGCAAGAAAGGGAAAAGAATAAGTGGAAATGGAAAAAGAAAAAAAAAGCAAAAAGAAAAAAAAAGAAGAAAAGAAAAGAAAAGAGAAGAGAAGAGAAGAGAAGAGAAGAGAAGAGAAGAGAAGAGAAGAGAAGAGGGAAAGAGAAGCCAAGGCAAGGCGGAATATACAAATACATTCCTGTTATCAATTAAAACTGGTTGAAATGAGCTTCATATTTTTTCCAATAATCAATGCAAAATGGATAAGTCACATTCTTCCTTACTCCATTAATGACATTTTAATGAACCTTGATTTTTTTTGAGCCCACAAGGTGTGATTCTTTCAGTTAGACTTTCCTCGTGGATCCCTTCCAACTCAGAATATTCTATGATTTTATGATTCCATGCTTTAACAATTTGAGTGTATGGTGTCATTCAAGCCGTAAAAAAAAAGCAAAAATGTGAAGGAAAATGTGCATTTAAACTTCAGTAAACAGACTTGAAGAGGCTCCAGCTGAGTATGAACTGACCACGGTTTTGAATGTGCTGCTGAGTCTGATGTGGGAACCCCCAAATTCCTTCCTTTTGCACAGCATCCTGACAAACCCTGCTGACAACAGTCACATAAAGGTGTTCAGCAGCCTTGGGCTCAGTAGCCTGCTTAGGGTTAGGTTTGGGACCTTCTCTTTCCCATTCTTTCCCATGAAATCGTTGACATCCTACTACAGGCAAGTTCTACCTCCTGAGAAGTACCTCCTGAGGCATACAGGGATGGAAAGCCAGGAGGGTGGAAAACATCAGAAATACATAAAATCTTCTAAAATTACTAATCATGTGTTCAAACAGAAGGCAAAATTTACAAATTTTCGGTGATAAAGTGTGAAAATTCACCATGACATGAGCTACTGCCTCGAACCTGAGGCACTACATGGCTGGCAAGTGAAGTAGTGGTGAGGTTACTCCATGAGCACTCTTCAGCCTCAAAAACTGGTGGAGAGCATTGAAGGAATTCAGAATTTATTTTTCAGAATCTGGAAGTCAATTCAGGTTTAATTTGCTGCCTTCAGCGCATCCATGTTTATCCAAATTTATCCAAATCCAAATTTATCACCACAAATTTATTATATGTAACCCAAGTGTCCTGTCATGTGGGACTTCCCCACTGACTTCTTAAATTCACAGTTACTTAACTGCAAAGGATGTGCCAAACTCTGAACTGTGAGTTTAGGACTGTGGAAACCCAGGAAAAATTTTTAGGCTTTTTCTGCCTGACAGATTCTTGCAGTACCAAGTCAGTCAGAGTTGTTCTCAAGTAGAGAAGAATGTAAATAATGGAAGTTGTTTTGATAATGCATTCTCCTTGGCCAGTGAGATTTTCTGTTTTGGATTTTGTTTTCATATTTGTGAGACTGTGCTGCAGAGATGGAGACGCAGTCAGACACACACGATCCCTCCAGCTAACATGGCTGGAGGGAGAAAAAGTTTGCTCTCTGTTCTTGATAATAAATAAAGCCTTTTGAAAAATTCTATGAAGATGGAGTCGTTTTGTGAACAAGCCCTTGCACTTAGGGCTTCATCTTTTCCACATAGGACAGCAAAACACGCTGTCAGCTTCACAGAAGTTTCAATAATACACTCTCTGGTTTTCTTAGCTGCATTTTTGGCAGTACAGTAAAAAGCACCTTTGAATCTTAAAATCCATGAACTTTTCTTTGTTTCTTTCTTCTAATTTGTTGCTGATCACTCTAAGTGCAGAGTATTAAATCAAATCCAAAGCCCTTTTAAAAGAAAACTGTTCCATCACACATTGCCACTAAAGATTAGATTTACAGCAAAACACAACACAGTTTTCAGAATCCCTTGGTCAGGATGGGCTCTGGAACACAAACAACCACGGCCCTGGGCTCCTCAAGGATCAGCAGGGCTCACATCTCTACAAACCAGTCCAAGTGGGCTGCAAGGGGCTGCCTGTGAGCCAGCCTTGGTGCTAACATCCACCTCCTGAAGGCTCCCATGCTGTTTCTGGCAGTTCTTGCCCATGGTGACAAGTCAGACGTTTGCTCCCATTTTTAACTCCGTCCTTCAGTCCGAAGGCACAGCAGGTGCAGTGCTGACTCACGGAGCATGTGATCCACGTTATTGTTCTGGTTTCTCTTCAATAATTACACACAGAGGCCAAATACACTCCTGACAACTGGAGCATTAAAACCACTCTGCTGAGGTTGTGGTGGAAAGGGCAGTGCAGGCTCAAGCGCAGCTGTTGGAGAGAAAAGTCAGTGGAACTCAATGGCCAAATGACCTCCTAGGTTTTTTTTTCTATTTTATGTTTTCCTGTGCATCACTTACTAAACTCTGTGAAATATAAACTGAAACTTGCTGCTTTCCCTTGTGTTATCTCAGTCTCAGATTCTCTAAAACAGGTGTACAGTTGTACAGAAGGAAGTGCTGCTGTCAGATGTTGTTCTCAGGAGCAGAACTACTGACTTTCTCCTCTTCTAAGTAAAATTCCATTTTATTTACAGCAGTTGGGAAAAAAATGGTTTCTGATTGGAAAAAGTCCACTTTCAAGATAGTATAGAAATAAACAGGAAATTCTCTCTGAGATCAAAGTAATCTCTTAAGTCCAGATCAAGAAGGGTGTTTAATTTATTATTGTGTTAACAATAGTCATTATTATTATTTAACAGTATAAGTGGGGGTTTTTTATTTTTTAACTGAGGTGAGACAGCAACAATAGTCCTCTGCATTTGGTAGATACAGAAAAAAATCTCCCCATTATATTTTATATTACTACATTGTGTATTTCTGTGTATAAATACAGTTATTACATGTTAGTATAGTGCATATATATTGTACTTTACTGTAGTAATACTGGCTTGAATAGTGGTTTTGCTAATAAAATAAGGAGATAAATGTCTACCACAGGAAGCAACAAAATGTTTTACACTTAAGGTGTGCTGACCTCTCAGAGTTACAGAGAAAGGAGCTCTGCACACAGATGGCCTGCCCAACTGATCTTCAGTTGTAATTATCCCTTTCTCATCTCGTCTGCATCTCACATCTGCATGTCCCACTCAGTTTCCATTTAACTTGTAAATACAGAGAAGAAAATGCTGCTCCTATTTACTACTTCTTGTTTTCATTTCCCATTTTGTTATTTTCAGTTGGAAATCCATTCTGAATCTTTACTATGCAATGTTTGAACATTAAAGAGATGTAAATATTTGACAGAAGAGAAATTATTTTCTCTCTTTCCATTGCTGTAAATGTACTTACAGTGCCTCTGTAATTATATTTCTACCCAAGAGGTTAGAATAGGTTATCTGATTAGACTCTGTGGCCTCAAAAACTTACTAACAGATAAAACATAGGATTCTCTGACTCAAAATATCTAGTAGCCTCCAGTGCTATAACTGTACTTTTATTTAAGAATCTAAGGAAGCAAGAAGCTGTGTGTGTGGTTAGGAAACTTGAAAACATGTCTTTCCCAAAGCACTTCTGTAAACATGCCCCAAGGCAAAGGGAAGATATTCACTATGCAAGAGCACACGTTCCCTAAACATTTTACTGGCTTCTGATGGCAGTGATTCAGTGTTTTGTGAAAATTGTGATCACAGCACTTCATTCACTCATTTTTTTCTCTACAAGCAGAAATTACAAAGCCGGACTGTCTCACAGGACATGGTCTTCTTTTTTTTTTTTTTTGTTTTAGACTCATAGGCAGAGTGATTTTTTTAATGTATATCTAGCAGCCAGTTCTAGTAACAAAGAAAAATCAGTCCTCAGATATTCCAATAATCAAGAACACAGTCTGGAGTATTTACTTATCTTGCACAACAGTTGGCACAAGAATAAAAACCAACAACAACCTCAGCTGCTGATCAACTTCTCTGTGATTGCTGTATTCAAAAAAACAATTGCACTGCACTCTCTCAGTTGTATGAGCATGATCAGGATCTGTGCTGAAACCTGTGCTGCCTTTCATAACTCTCCATAATTAAAAGTTACCTGGGAGATGTGGCGTTGCTAAAAGTACTTAACATTTTACCAGGGCAGAAGGAAGGAAAATAGGGAATGGGGTTTTCAAGAGTAAATCCACATAAAACACGTCACACTATACCACAGAATGTATGGCAGGAGCCTGATGTGACCAGAACCCTGCAATTTTCACAGTGGAAAGCTTAACTGTCAGCGCATTGAACCAAAACTGCTTTGTTCACTCGGTTTTAATTCATCTGTTACTGCTTATTTCACACTCACAACACAATCCCAGAGGAATATATAATGGATACTGCAAATTTTTAGGGCTACATCATCACTGAGGTACATCAGCTTCCTCTTGAAGGCAAGAGTACTAAGTAACATGGTTTTTGTAATCAGACAAATGCTTCTGTATTTGCAAAAAGAAAATAAAAGAAATCAAGAAAAACAGGAAAGATAAATGCAGAAATCCTGCCAAATTTCCTGCAGAAATCCAAAAGCCAAAGAATGCTTTTGTAAAAATAGGCTTTTCCTAAAATTACTTTAATGAAAGTTCAAGCCTTCTAAGGCTGGTGGCTTTCATTATGCAAAGCCACTGATAACCACTTTATCAGCTAATTTCTTAGCTTGTAAAATGCACTTTCAGTGAAAAGCAGTGCACGACCCATTTGTCAGCCTGCAAAAATCCATCACAAGCTTGTAAAAGCTGTCCACTCCCTGGTGATTGATGGACTCTAGGATGTTGTTTACAGAAAAGCCAAGTAGATGTTCATGTTAGGGCAGAAGGGCCAAGTGATAAAGATATAAAGTTAAAGCCTTTGACAAGGGATGTACTCCAGCTCCCCTCTGCTATCACTTCATCGTTATTCAGTGACTATTTTATGGCCCCTGTCAGTATGTAAATTGTCCTGGTTTCATATTTTGCAATGCATAAATTGGAAAGGAATTAACTTAGAAAGTTTGAAAAAAGGAGGTACAGTTTAAAAATGAGATACTGTTAAAGTGATGCACTGTAATTTCCTTGTACTGCCCAACTTGTTTGGTTACTAAATACTGAGAACTGCAATGGGTGTGCCATATTTAATATTTCAGAATTATGCATTTTGTGGGTGACACAGGTTGCCTCTTAGAATCTTCATCTATTTGTGCTTCCCTAAAAGAGGCAAATTTCTTCTCTGAATCCTTTCCTTTTTCATCTGTCCCACTCAACTTGTTGTGTACACTGTCTGTATGAACGACATAGAAACCCTAATTCTGTAGAAGCTTTCTCCTACAGAGTAGGAGAAATCACAATATTACTTTTTAATGAACTCTCTACTGCTACCAAGTTAGGGAAAATACTTTTTGAGTTTTCTATAAAATGACTGTAAGATCAGAGTTACACTATGTTGATGGGGGGGGGGGGGGGGGGGGGGCAAAGAGAAACATGGAANGGGGGGGGGTAAAAAAAGAAGCAATGTATGCAATGAACACGTGGCAGTAAGGGTTTTGGAAAATTTTACCAGTAGAAGGTGAAGTCTTTGTCTTAGTAGACTATTCATCTGAGCAAAACACTTAAAAATGTTTCTTACCCATAAATATCAGAGAAAGCAGAGAACAAGAACAGAGCAAAAGTACCTTTAATTAAACTGATTGCCTGAGGAGTGTCAGAATTATGTTCATCCAGGTACAGGTCCCAGTGGCTGAAGGTGCTTCCATGCTATGTGTATCTTACTTGATTACACATTGATTGAAGTATCTCGAAAGTTCTGCATTTCTCAATCAGAGAGATTTCAGGCTAAACAGAGGAAGAGAAAGAAACAGTGAGAGCTCACATGACTGCTCACGTGAGGGTGAAGTGTCCCCCCAAGTAAGCTTTCCTCAGATGGTGTGCCTTACCAGAGCAGGTCATCATGCTTAGGATTAGGTAAGTATGGGAAACTAAACTTTTAACTAAAAAAGAAAATTAAAAATAAATTAAGAAAGAAAGAAAGAAACAAACAAACAAAAAAAAAACAAACCAAAACAAGTGAATGCTTTAAAATGCATAGGCATTATATTTTAAATTGCATAATATAGTTTCACTCTCCCTTCCAAGTTCTCTTTGTGACACAAAGCACATTAGGTTGGAAGGAAGAAACAGCTTTTACAGCAGTTACCCTTTCAGGACAAAGGAGAGCAAGTGTTGTCTAGCTACCTTCTCAGGAAGTAAAAAACATAACTTTAAATACCTCTAAAAATTCAGAAAAAGCTGTGAAAATACTTATTGAAACTTCCTGGCTGTGTAGAAGCAACCTTGATCTGCCAGACCACATGGAAGGAATTCTTGCTGGATGCTGAAAGAAGTGAGCTGCAGAAAACTCAAATTAAACCTAGCCTGAAAGAGATTTATGTGACATACATGAAATTAATTGGATTTAGTCCTCAGCATGTGCATAACGTCTTTATAGTTTTTCTCCCATTTTTGCAGTGTTCTTGACTTCACATCCCTTATTTTCTTAAGAAGCTATCTGCAAAGTGTATTGCTTGTGAAGGTTTTGAAGCTTGAACTTTTGCTCTCTGGGAAGCAATTAGGAAGAATGTAGATATTGAAAATACTATCTCTTTGGTTTTCAGTGATGTCTTAGTCCAACAAAGACATAACATTTTCTAAAAACCCTGACCTTGCTGACTCTAAATGTGGGGAATCATTTTATGGTGGTGTCATTCCACTGGATTTCTCAAATTCTAAATTATTTCTAATGATTTACATTAGAAAAGAAGAAGACTGCCTTCTAACATGGTGCTGAGGAGAGCTCCAAGGGACTTTTACTCCTCCAGAAGCACCAAACAAGTGAAGCACAAGCACAAAAGTGAAGTGCATTGAATCCCTGTTACAACAGCAGGTTAACAATGCTGTTTCAGGAGGTTTCTTTCTCTCCAGTTGAAGGGTCTCAGGCTGAGCTCCATTGACGGGTTTAGATGATTATCTGGATGATTCTGTTCCACATCCAAGACAGAGTTACCAGGTGCCTAAAGCCATTAATTGATACTGTTTTGATGCAGTGGGGTATCTATCCAGGTTTTGCAAGTCAGGCAATTTTTATTATATTTCTTAATATTCAGAGACAGCACATAGAAGATTCTGGAAACAAAACCGATCATGGCTGGTTCTAAGGAGTTTACTCACCCTTTAGCTCAAATACTCCTGGGTACTTATCCTAACAGAACAAAAAGCCTTGACCCGCAAACAAGCAACAAGGTGGCAGAATTGCCCCATTTTCTGTTCTGCCAGCAGCCACAGCAGGGTTGTGTCTCACACAGTGGGTTGCAAGGCAGCAGGGGTAGGAGAATATATGTCCCATGTGCCAGAGGAACATTCATGTCCATTATCAGCAGTGATAAAGGCAGGGAACATGAGCAGGGCGTGAATGGCAGCGATGAGAGTGAACATGAGCATTTCTTCCGCTAAGTGAATCTAACCCAGGCTGCCAGAGGCTTCAGAAAATTAGGTACATGTCAAGAACAACGTGTTTACCAGCATCTTGTACAAATATTCTTTCAGGGTGGCCACACTGCAGAAAAGCACACTGAATTCTACCTCTTGTTCATCACGTTGGTATCCTCTGCTTCATCAGAACAGCTGCAAAACTGTGCTTTTGTGCTAGTGAAGTCTCCCTCTCTCAGTAAAACTTTCTCATGGTTTCGTTAAGAGTAGGAAAGGAAACCTGATTCATGGCAGAAGTATGGAGTGCTGAAAGAAAGCCCTGGGTGTGATTTAGAATGATGTGAAATAAAAGGCTGGACACCATAAGGAATAAAAAGCAAGGGGGAAAAGAAGGAGAGAAATAATGAGAAAATAGAAAGGAAGTAGAAATTTGTAAGAAGCTTGCCAAGATTCATTGCTTCTTGGTGATATTTCAAGCAATCTGTGGTTACTCAAGAGACTGAGGAAAATTTGACTGTGCACATTCATATATTCCCTGTGCTCCCCCATAGCTTCCTAGAGCTGAGGGAATTCAGCCATGTGAGAGTAAAGAAGAATCACTTGCCTTCAGCAAGATCTATAGTTGGTACAGATAAGGCACATTAAACAGACCCTGTTTTTTCCCGGCTGCTGTCACCGCCCAGTCCTCATTGCTGAGCACAAACTCAGTTTGGTTTGTCCATTCCTTCCCACTGTGGTCTCAGCGTGGGGTGCTGGTGTGTGGTGCCCAAATATTACACAGGGCAGCTGAGAGGCTACAGGGCATCTTGATTTTGCATCAGTCTTGTAATTAACTGCAAAGAAAGCAGTCTCTGGGCAGACCTTTTTCTCAGTTTCTGTTCCATTTGCATTGACATGACTGAGCAGGGACACCCACGAGGGCCCAAGTGTTTTTGCCAAAGATGTCGTAGCTATGGAGGTGGAAATGAATAACAAACTGGCAGGAACTCTTTGGGTCAGGAAATAAAAATCCTATAATGCCAGTCATAAATTACATCAAGTTCTGTCCAACACCAAGTTTTCTGTCGTCACCTCTATGAGGACAGCTGTTCTATAACTCCTTTCTCTGACAATTAGGAATCATCTCCTAAATTGCACCCTAAGCTTTTTAATAGCCAATTGATACCCATTTGTTCTTGTGCCAATGCTGTTCTCCAGTTTGAATCACTTTCCTGCCCCCCCTCCCTCCTTCCTTGTTGGAACCAGTGACTAATTAATAGTTGGAGAGAAAATGCTGAGAGTGTGCCAAATCTCTTCATGCTGAACTTAAGTTTTCCCTGTTTTCTTTTCATTTTCTCATCCGTCTCAGTATGTCCTGGAACCAACCATTTAGTTGTATACGGATATCTTACCCTTTATCATCAATAATGCTCCCTTTGGACTTCTTCTGTCTATCTAGAGTTGTGATGAGGCTTGCAGGGGAGCTGGAAGGTGTGTGAGCTCTGGCAACTTCAGAAATATATGAGGACTAAGGGCCAGAGAAGGAACAGCATTTCTCTTTTGAGGTATTCTTCCTTTCCCGCCTCTGTGAAACTTGTCAGTGATGTTTGTGCTCATCTAGACTTTTGAGTCTTCAGGATTTTCAAAATCTTCCTTCCTTGGCCTTTCCCGAATTGAAAACTTGCTGGCTCTTGGAAGGGTAGTGGGGGTGGGATAGACATAATTATCTCACCTCATTAGCTGTGGTATTTTATGCAAGGGACAGGCAGGCTGTCATTTACAGGACAGCTGACAGCTCTCCATCTGCCCTGAGTCTGAGTCAGATGAAATCTGTGTTGATACAGAAGTCAGAGTACAAGAGAAGGAAAACAGCATGTGACCTGACATTTAGAGAAAATGGTGACCAGGCATGCAAATCTGCATAACTTCTTCTGTGTTTAGTTATTCTTTCTGACATGGGCATCCTGTCATGATGTACAAGAAGTGAGTGCATTGTGCCAGTTTCCGTGGGCGCTAGGTGGGAGCATCTGCCTCTTTTCTCTGCCGCATTTCAAAGGAAGCCGAGGAGGCTAAGCCATGACTGGGGGTGCCACTGGAGAGCTTTATCTTCACTTCAACACATTTTGGGGAATAAGGCTCCCTGCACTAATGCTCAAAGCAGAAGTCACAGTCTACTTCTATCCCTGAGTCCATTAGCCCTCGGTACCTGTAGCACCTTTTACACCATGCCAAGTGCTGGTGTGGTCAGTGGGGTATTTTGATTTTTTAATTCTTCTTTTTTTTTTTTAATTTGAGTATATTTGTAGATTGATCTGTGATATGAACTAGCAGAACATAACCCACAGGAGCACTTGGCATCAATTCAAGGAAAGCAGCACGGAGCTGGAAGAGGGCTGGAAGGAAATGCAATATCTCAGTTTTAAGCTAAATAATGGGATCTGTGAAACCATGCATCTGGGTTCTGAATTCAGTCTAGATGTGTCCCTTTCTTTCTTTGTGCTTAATTTCTTCATTAACAGAAAAAGTGACAAGCACTTTCCAAAGGAAGTGGTGAGTATCAGGGAGCATTACCTGCTTGGATAGGATGAGGATGGAGGTTGAATGTCCTTGTGAAGAAGAGGAGAATGCAGAGCTCTTATGTTTATCTTAAGTAAGAGCTGCTTTAGCCTGGTACAAGGAACAGAGACTGGGGGAGGAAGAAGGGGAAAGCTTCCAAACCCATGAAAAAAGCCTTTTCCCCTTTCAGGGGTGTTTGTAGCAGGACACAAACACATCTGAAGCAGGTATTGCTGCACTGTGCTTACACAACAGCTTCTGTGATTTTTTTTCACAAGGAGTTGTTTAACTCATCCAGAATTCAGAGTTATGGTGCTTCTTGTTCCCAGAACACTGAGTTAAAACTACAGGTGCAAAAACAAACCACTAAGTTTTTTTCTGGCATGAGTTATTTCAAAACATTGGCTTTGACTTTTGTGCAATTGTCAGTGATTCACATGTAAAAGTTTCCTGTGTACTCTGCACTGAAAGTAATAGTCCTTACGAATCATTCAAATAACAAAAAAATGGGAAGATGTGATGGACCACTGAGAGGAAGCAATACATATATACCCTCAACATGTGTCACAAATGAGGTGAAGAAAATTCCTGTAAGAAACTGTGTTGCCCTGGCAGCCAACCAGGGCAGAGAGAGGAATTCCATGATTGGACTGCGAGCATCTCCCACCCCACCAAAGATGAGGCCGTGAAGCCGAGTTGAGGGAGGAGTTGGAGGCGCAAGAAAAGCAGCTAGTGGCAACACCACAAGGTCTTTTTGCTTTGGGTCACTTGGAGGGTCAGCTTGGCCCCTTCCCTTCCTCTCTTCGTCGTGGTCCTGCCTTCCTGCCTGAGCCTGCTTTGCCTTGGGTCACTGTTCCTGTGAACTGGCTTGTCACCGTGAAGATCTCCACTGCCGCTGCCACCTGTGCTCAGCCGTGTTCCCCAAGCCACAGCCACTGCTGCCTGCTGCCATCCTGACTCTGAAAACTTGCAGCTGCTGCAGGAGCTGCTCCAGGAGCAGCCTGTTCTCCGCTGCCAGAAGGGACACACAATAGCCTGCTGCTATTTGAACATCGCGCCCAGCCTGCCACGGGAGCTACGCAGTGTGTACGCTCTGTCTGCTGAGCTGAGGCTGACAGAGCCCTCAGAATTCCTAGTGGTAATGCTGTCCCTGCCTTCTCTTTGTTTCCCTCTCTCTCTCTTCTTTTCCCCCTCTCTGCTGTGTTTTCTATCCCTCTTTTATTTCAATAAACGGTTCTCAGATATAATATTGCTGTGTTTGTGCTTGATTTTTCATCAGAAATATCTGTCAAAAGAATCCTTCCCGGCTTCCCATTTCATAGTGGAACGGGGACAGCCATAAAGACAGAAAATGCTTTGCCATGTTAAAAAAAAAAGGGGAAAAACATGCAAAACCCCCATAAACTGAAAACAGATTGTCATGTGATTAACTCAATGTGGGATTTAGCTTGTACCAAATTAAAAGGCAGCATATTTATGTCCATTACAGTATATTCAGGAAGAGAGTTGTGTTGGCACCCATCAAGGGCTCTGACTTAAATCTGTAATGATTTAAGTTCATTTAGCAACAACCTCTGCACAGTGACTCCACGTACACCCAAGTCTGGCATACTTTAAAAAGGTATCACTACCCTGGAAGAAACATAAATTTCCAGACACAAAGCAGTAGTACACATGTTCTCTTTGGATCAGGCAAACACAAATCATGCAAACTGAAAACACGCTCAGATGCATGCCCAGGACCCATAACCTACCTCTTACACAGCCCGTTCCCTCTGCAGAAAGTGTTTTATCAAGCAAGCAAACACCACCAGAATAATTTCAGTGCTGAGGAAACAGAATTCCAGAGAGGTCCCTTCAGCAGCTAATGGGGGTGATCCTTTAGAGTACAGGTCCCAGTCTGGTGCTTTAACCTCGAGATCTCAGTGCTTCGTCATTGCCAGCGCACATCTGAGCTGCCGCTGCTGCTGCTCAGCTCTCAGCCCCTTTGTTAGTGTGCTGAAAGTGTACCTTTCTCCTTCCCAAAGATCAGACGGGGATAGTGGATGGGATAGTGCAAACCCCCCTCACAAAAATGACAGGAGCTGTGTTGGATTTTTTGTTGACGGATTAATAAAATAGATGGGGTGTGCTGCCCTAAGCCAAGCACACAGAGTTATGGGGGGAGAGGCAGAAAAAAGGGTGCAAAAGAAGCAAGAGCTCAGTGGGGGAAACTGGAGAGTTTGAAATAGTACATACTGAAAAAGGAATTGAAAAAACCTGAAAAGGTTGGAGTTCCATTTACTCTTGCAGAAGCTTGAGCAGTTTTGTCGTGGGTGACATCAACACTGGGCAGGACAGTTCATACCACCAGGAAGATTTTCTTCACCGCTTTACAAGTGTCCACCATCCCCTTGCAGCCTGCATTGCCTCTTCAGAGCAGGTTACAGTCTCTCAATCACCTTCTTGTCCTTTTTATATTAACCATCTTGAGTGCAGACAATGTTGAACAGCACCCAGCCTCTGGTTTTCGAGGTTGTTTGCTCCTTTTCAGCAACACTGCCCACAATTTGTTATATTTTCAGAGGCATTTCAAATCCTTAACTTAGAAGACCAACTGCAAAAATGAAAGGGGTCAAAAACAACACAGGAAAACATTTGAGGTCTTTCTTTTCCTCAAACCAGAAGAGAAGAAAATGAGCCAGAGGAAAGACCAAAGTCAGCACAGATTAATATACTGTGAGATTGCCTTTCATGAAGCAAGTTTTAAAGACTATGCAATATGAGCATTTCCCGAGATCTGTAAAAAATAATGTTGAAGTAGGAAAATGTCATAAGGAGATATGAGCCCAGATTCATCCACTGAGTCAAACACTGTAAAAGGCTCCCCAGGGCAGTAATGTAGTCATCATCCCTAGAGGGATTTAAAGTACGTGGAGATGTGGCACTTACAGACATGGTCTTGTGGTGGGCTTGGCAGTGCTTGCATAAAAATTGGGCTTGATATCACAAAGACTTTTTTCCAACCCAAACGATTCTGTGATGCTATGATTCAAAACAAAGATGGGAAAGCCTTAACCAACACAATTTTTGGAGTGCTTCACTGTTCATGACAATGCATATCAGTAATCACTCAAGACTTTTCATAGAAAGAACATTTGTTAAAAAATTAAGAAAACTGAGGAAGAAGGGGACAGTTGATGACATTCAGTTTGCTTGGGGAGAGACAATCTACAAATCTGTCAGTGTTTTCCTGCATTTCCCTGCAAAAGGGTAAAAAGGAAATATGTCTTTGTTTTGAAACAGCGTTGTCAGCTGGCAATTCACACTCCTTTAAAGAAAGAAGGTAAGATTGCATATAAGTTAAAAACAAGACTGTTATAAGGTGTTTGACTCACAGGCAGTCAGTCCAAAATCATG
The DNA here is from genome assembly GCA_013396875.1 of Vireo altiloquus. Taxonomy (NCBI): domain Eukaryota; kingdom Metazoa; phylum Chordata; class Aves; order Passeriformes; family Vireonidae; genus Vireo; species Vireo altiloquus. The sequence goes on along the minus strand of VZRF01011491.1, from coordinate 11,257 downwards.
TCCCTTTATCCCATTTTTAAGCAACCAGTAGAAAATAAAAATTCCTTTTATTTCCTGTTGATGTTTTCTGGTTTAGAATTGGTTTGTATGTGTTTGTTTCTAATTATCCATTCATACGTTTCCTAACACGAGATGTTATTGTCCAGCAGTGAAGCTGCATAATGCAACCTGAATGAGAAAAAAAATCAAAGAATGTACCAGCTTCCTTGTTCTCTGTACTTAATTTAGTTCTCATTAGGGAGGAGGAAAAGAATAACGGTGGGGGGAAAGGGGAAAGGCTCAAGAGAGCAGGAAAGTCAAGTACAAGAGACTGTAAGAGAATTGAAGCAAAGAGAATTGCCTAGAGCCTCTTGAAAACTCCCAAGTTTTGCAAACCCGGAAATTGTGCCAAGGAAAATTAAGTGCTTGGTGCTCTGACCACTCCCTTGGGGAAAAGTTATTGTCATCTCTTCTTTTACTGAAGGGTTAGGATCTCTTCCTTGCTCTTTTTTGTCTCCTAAATTCGTGCGTTTAAGCCAGTATTTGAAACCTTTCAAATTACTGTTTCAAATTCAGTCTATTAAATTCAGAAATTGAGTGGCAGTGGGAGAAGGACAAATACAAACTGTTTATTTTGCATTTCACCAGAGAACCAGGCTAAACAGATGATCATCAAACCGGAAATTAAAATCCTGGAATATTCTCCTCTTACCCGAAGCCCTCTTTTTTCTTTTCATTGAATTCTAGCCAGAAATTCCAAACTAAAAGTTTGCCACTGAAAGCACCAGGCTGCCTGCCATGGTTTCTTTTTTATTCTGTAAATAGACTGATGTCACAGGTCATGTGTTCCCACACAAAAAGAAGTAAGGAACTGGAAAAAAATCATCCCTGAAGAAGAACAGGGCCATGCAGAGGTCCAGGGAATGCTCAGCAGGCTTAGCAGAGACCATCAGGCTCATCACTGGAAGACCTGGTGAGGTTAAATCAGTGTCTCTCTAAGTCAGTTTCTTTGTTTAGGCTGCACTAACTGCATCCAATTTAACTTTCCATTTCAGACAATTTCAATTTTTAAATTAGGGTGACATTGCTGAGCTTGTCATCCAATTGCATTCATTTACATAACTATCGTAGTGTGCATATTTTGAGAGGGAGAAAAGTTAATTTAGGAAAACCCATTAGAAACTGGTTTTTCCTATTCACTTTATCTCTCAGGTTGCAAATTTCTGAGATTCTCAGCTGCCTCTGCTATTCCAGGGACAGTGAAATTATATCCCCCTCAACAGCAGTTAAGACAGGTTAAATGAAATCTACGTAACTCTGCCTGGGGCTGCTTTTGGAGAAGGATCAAAACACAAAGGTTTCAAATCAGTGTCTGATATTTCTGTGTGCCTGAAAAACAAAAGGCACCAGGGCAGAGAGGAATAGCTGTGTGGACCAGCTTAGGGCTGAGGCTGAAGTTTGAATTTTAAGGTTTACACATCCTGGGGGATGCTGGTCCTCCTTCTGACGTGTGTGCCTGAGGGAGAGTCCCATCAAAATAAATGTTTTTCAGGCTACTGAAAATGCCACAGCCTTTACTGGCTGCCCCAGGAAGGGGCTTTAATACCCATTTAACTACCTGCTCTTAAGCCTTAGCTATAGGCACTGTGTTTCTGCTCCTGCTCCAGACCTCCAGAACATTGCAGAGAAGCTTCTTGCCTCATGGTGACCTGTGGTGTTATTTCAGTGTTTCTGTAGCTAGCAGGACAGAGGCATCTGTGTAATTTTCTAAGTCTGTGGCAATACATGATGCTCCAATTGGTTCTCCTTTGTTCCAAACCAAGCTTTTTAAAATGTTTTAAGCCATTAGGAGGACTAGTGGTTTGAACACCAATTACTCACGTGCCTGCAGACCCAGGCAGAGCTAAAAAATACCCAAATGACCCCCCCCGCCTGGCTATAAGAGCTGTTTGGCAGCAAAAGCCGAGCGGTTTATCAGAACATTAAGGTATGCAAACGAGCTACTAGATCCACCTAATTTCACTAGGCAGGCAGCTGCAACCAGCACAGACTCAGTGTAAGGATATTGATGGGAAAAACAGGTTATTTTGGTTATTTAAAGCTAGCATTATGCACCATAATTGCAAAACACTTCTACTGCACCTTTTATTCTGTTTTTCTGCTGGTGGAGAGAAAACAGCGCAATGATTTTAATAAATGGTCGGGCTAGATGTACCATCAGCAATTTAGTTATCAAATAATTCTAAATACCTCTCGGCTCATGAAGGTTGTTGATGGCACACTGATTGCATTTGTTCTGCAAAAAGGTATAAAGGGTTCTTTCCAAATTTTTACTGTAGTTTGGGGCTTTTTTTAGAAAAAAGCACTGCCATGGAAGCAGGTGAACAAAACTGCACTTTTATGGACCTCCATCTACCCAGAGTGTATACACCTGCACTCAAGGCAGGGGAATGCCCTGGGTTTGGGGCAAACTTGCAACCAAATATTAAAAATAAAGAAATTGGGCAATGAGGTTTGTTTTGCCTGCTGATTGTTTTACTAATTAGAAAATAAAGACAATGCATGAGATGCTTGCCCACCTGTCAGTCAGGAACAGAGCTCATGTATGGGCTTTTAGTAATGTTGTTATTTAGTTCTTTTTCTTTCCTTTGGGTGCTTCAGGTCTCAGTAACCAAGGAAGGTCCTCCAGGATGAAGGGATGTCTCAGTTGTGGAGAAATCTCTTTAACCAGGGGAGGGAGATCCCAAGGAGTTGTGTCCCCCCTTCCTGGATGGCCTGTCTGACCCTGCAGCTGCCCTGGTCCCATCCCTGTGGATGGCAGGAGAGCTTTGCTCAGGAATGGAGAGAGGGAGTGAAGCTGGATGCTTCCTGGGAGTGCTGCCCTAAGGAGCTGCTTGGCAAGAGACAGAAAATGAGAACTGTATTTAAAGAAAGACTTGGTTTTGTGGGCAGAGAAATGAGCTGTGGCTGGAATAGGAAAGCCAAGATGGCATTTACACAGCATGAACTGTCTGTGGGCATGGACACTTTGCAGTCTTATTAAAAATCAGAAATTAGAACAAAACCCCTTTAACTTCTACACCTAGCAATTCATGGACATATCAGACAATATCCCAATTCCAGACCAAAGCCTTTACTGCCATCAGTGAAGGCTTGGATCTAACGCCACATTTTAAAACAAATATTAATGTACTGGAGTGTATCATCAGCATTTGGTTTAGCAGCTCACAAAGGTGTAGACAAATAACTGCAGATAAGAGCACTTCAATCATTGTTTTGAGAAATTTCAAAGTAATTGGATTGACAGCGGTCCCTAAAGGTGTATCTATTTCTTCCCAGTGCATATACACATATAAAACCAAAATGATTTTGCCATTATTTCCAATGAGATTTTTCAGTGTGACCTAAGGGACTTACCTTACAGTGTCTTATTAATAGTTTCTGGGAAATTAGTACCTAATAAAGACCACTGGGAGCTATTAGACAAAAACATTGAAACGAAATATAGTGCCATTTAAAAAGAAATTCCCCAAGCAAAATTGTTAATTTCACTAAAGAAGCACTTTCATTGGTCAAATTGATCTGAACTGAAACATTTTGATGGGAGGTTTTGGTTGGGGTTTTTCCTTTTGCCTGTGCCTGAGATTTTTCCTTTCAATACTTTACACAGTGCATCTGCCTTTTAAAACAAGCACCTTGAACACCTGTGGGGCTGTCTGTACATCTGTCCCCTCCTTTTTCCTGCGCCAGTGACTTTTTCCAGCTTTGTTTCCACCTCTGCTGCACATCAAGCACCTCCTGACATGGGTTTGTAGTCCACCGTGGGAGTCACCTGCTGGCCCTGTGTCAGGGAAGGAGTTATTCAGGGAGCTCAACCCACAAGAAAGAGTGAAGACTTAAAGCACATGAACTCTAATTCCTGCATTCCTCACAACATTTTAGAGGCACAATTTAAGGTGTATGTTCTGCAAAACGAAAGAGTGCAGATCACTGAACTGATGGTGAAATTGTGCTTTTTTTTTAATAGTCGGCTTTTCCTCTGAAGATTTGGCTTATACACTGAGGCTACCAACATGCTGGAATTTCTGTCCCATGGAAAAACATCTGCTCTTATGCTGAGGCCCTGCATCAATGTACCCTGTGTCGTACACCTCCCCCTTACTTTAGTTTTTCTTCAGCACATGCCAAAGTTTCCTTCTTTTCCTAAAGTCTGGGGTGTGTCGTCTGCTACTCCCAAATCCTCACCCATCTTGGACCTTGGCCATGGTCACTGTAGCCAGTGACTGTCACCTCCCCAGCAGCCCCTCCTCTCTGCTCACCATTGCCAGGGTGATGGCTTCTTGCCCAGCCTCTCACCCTCACTCCCCACAGCTGGGATGAAATACAGGAGATGTGGGTTTTTTCTTGTTCAGACTCAGTTGTTTATTGGTTCCTTGAAAAAGCCTGTTGCCCCTGGCCAGGCTGCTTTTTCTTCTTTTTCAAGGCTCTATACCAGAAAAGAAAGGAGTCACAAGTGCAGCTTCTGTTCTTCGTGTTGTTTTTTAAGTTCTTATCTCAATTTCTGTGTGCCGCTCCTGCCTGAGCTTAGCACAATCAGAATCACACTGCAAGATGGCCAGAAGACCTTGAGTACAGACTGTTTTAAAAGCTTTTTACCCAATTAACAGTTCCAATGTAAGCTATTTTCAACAGTGTACCAATAACTACTAATCCTAGTTAACACGTTTCTCCTGCACTAGATTCTTTCTACCAATCACTGAATCACAGGAACTCATGTCAGAGAAGAAAGGAAGAAGAAGAAAAACAAGGAAAAGCCGACACCCTGAATTCTCCATGTTGTCTCTATATTAATATATAGAGCAAAATCTAAAACTACAAACACATTTTCTGTGGTACACTAAACAACTATCTCTTCATTTCTTTGGAGCTCTCAGCTCACCCAGAAGCGGGGGCAAATGCTCCCATGGGCTTAGTTCCCAGGCCAAGCATTTTTTTGGGAGATTCAGAGACAAAATATGTCCCTAAAGGATCAGGAGAAGTTCTTTGGCTTCCCTGGGTTCCAACAATTCTTATCTATGTTACAGTCTTAGAAGTTGTGAGTTCTGCTAAGAAGGTAAAACAAGGCTAACAATGATGCAGAGCTTTTTCAAGGACCTTTGGTCCGATAATGATTTGCCACCTAAATTATTTTTATTTCTAACCCAATATTGTAACCTCTAAGTTCAGCAGTGCAAATTTTCTTGTCCAATTATAAGACACTATCTAAACCCATGAAGAAGAAGGAAGAAGGAAGTGAAAAAGAAGTATCCACCACCGCCCTAAAATCTCCATCTTGGTACATTGGTATACATATAATATACATCTTGGTATATTACTATATTCTAAAACCTTAAATCCCAATTTTTTCACCCTGTGACACACCTTCTATTCAAACTACACACACGTGATTTTAAAATCATCACTCAATTTTGGAAGCCTATCTCAAGGCCTCAGATCAAATGTAGAGTTTTCTGGTGGAACAGTGCTTTCCAGGACAAAGAATTTAAAATTCTCAGCTTCCAGCGTTCCAAAAATCCAGGTCCAGCTCTGCCTGTCCCTTCTTGGTTCAGGACCTGAACCCACTCCATCCCTGACACACTCCAAAAGTCCCCTGATGGCTCATGCCTGGCTGCATTTCCTTCACAGCCAGCACCAGAGAGGTCAAAGTCCCACAGGAGAAATGGGGACAGCAGCCAGAGGCTGGTGGTCAGTAGCAGCCCCTGCAGTGTCATCTGTCCCCTGCCCTCTTTTCCAGCTCTGCCTCAGCCCTGTATGACTAAAACACTCAGAGAAGTGTTTTAGTTTGCTACAGAAGGCTGTCTTGAAGCAGTACATCTGTGCTGTAGAGAAAAAAATCATTGCTCAGATGCTCTTTGGGCTTTTGTGCAGGCTGATGCTGTTTCCACAAGAGCCTGCAGAGTGCTGCCGCCTTCATAGCTCAACGCAGACCAAAATCCTCACAGGTAAACATCCCAGGATGGATGCAGGACACATCCCTGCCTCCCCTGATCCATCATAAGCCACTAAATACATAAGAGGCAAAAATTTAATTCTGATCTGACAAAAGGATTCTGAATCTTCCCAGAGCCACACTCCACTGAGTTCATTGATTCCAACAGGATTATGTAATATTTTGGGACTGTCCCTGGCAAAAGGTAGGGTGCCTTTGATATTTCTAATGACAAGGGAACAAGGACAACTCTCATTCCTTTTGAAATAGTTATCTCAAAGCCCTTTGAAATACTGTTCATAATTATTGAAACACAGTTAACACCAGAGAAAAATTATCATGATTAGTTAAATGCCAGCATTTCCCACCAATTATTTGATAAAAGAAAAGCTAATGAACAAATTGAAATATCTCAAATTGTTACTATTAGGCACTATTGCTAGTAATTCTCATTTATAGAATTCAAATTATAATTTAAAAATTAATTTTGAAATGTTGCCAGTTTTACTGTATAGATGATGAAGTTGAAGCCTTCATTCTCCCGAAGGGTGAATGTCAGGGCTTTTCCAAGGCTGTGATATGTTTTCCTGCTAGGTGGCCCAGTTGACCTATTGAAAGTGTATAGAACTGTTTCTTTTTGGAAGTATAAAGCAGGAACAAATAACATAATATAAAACTACAAGTGCTCCTCTGCCGCCACTGCCCTTCCCCATTCAGTCTCTTCTCTGGGCCCATATAGCTTTCTTTTTTAGCAAAACGCCCCATCTTTTCATGAATTCCCTGGAATTTCAGTCATAGTGGCTTTGTCTCCAGTGTGTAACTCTGCCTCACAACTTTCCTTCAGCAGGTGGCATGCACTGCTGCTTGACCCCATTAAACTTCTGTTTCTGTGCCTAAGGATGACACAGTCTCTCTCCTCTGTGGAGAGCCCAGTTTGGGTGCACAGTGAAGTGATGACTCACAAAAACCTTCTATCCTGTACCAGACAGCAACAGTCACTGAGTTCTGAAGTTCTTTATGTCAGAAGGGACCTGTGGAGGTGGCTGCTGAAGCTGCCATGTCACAGCCAGGCCCACAGGAGCAGGCACTTGCCCAGGATGAGGTTCCCACAGCCTCTCTGAGCAGCCTTCCCAGGTCAGGCTGTGGGAAGCAGAAGTGGCCTCCCTTCCCTGCTGCCATGCCCTTCCTGCCACGCTCTGTCCCTACAATGTGTTGGGAAAAACTCCAGTTCCCTCAGGATAAAAAGTCGAGTTCCTTCATCCTTCTTCTCCTGGTGACAGCCACTGCCTTCCCCACGTGCCCATCTCTGACTCCACCAGACACTGTCCCCTCAGGCCCCTGGGCATGGCCCAGGCTGGCTCCAGGCTCCCAAAACCCCCAGCCCCAGACCTGGGATTGCCAGAGCTGTTGGAGATGTGCCGGGAGCCGGCAGGGACTCCTCCAGGAGAAGGGTACTCTCGGAGTGCGTGCCTCTGGCTGTATTCCTGGTCCCACAGCCCAGCTGACGGGCACCTGGCCACCCTTGCTGCTAGGCCACAGCCACTGCCTCACCCTCATGCTGGTCCAGAGCCTCTCCGGCACGTCTGCCTTCCCAGCCTGGCTGCCCACACACCCGGGGCCTGTGCTGCCCATGGCCTGTGCTGCCCAGGGCCTGTGCTGCCCGGGGCCTGCTACAGCACTTCCCACCCTGGCTTTCTGCCCACCTCCATCTCCAGCCTGTCGAAGCCCCTGAGGGGATGATGGGCCCTGTGGGGACACCTACCTGCAGCTGGAGTTTCAGGGATGCTGCTCCAGCACAGACCAGTGACAGCCTCCCGGAGGTCTTTATGGCCTCCTGGTGACTGCCACCCTGCGACTGTCACCCACTCTGCAGGATTTTACAGCTCCTGAGTGACTTGCAATACTTTCTTACCCAGATTTGCCACAAATTACCTTCTTACAAAGCCTCTGATACTGGGAGTGGCACACCAAGTGCCAAATTTTGCTCTTGCCATTCTCAGATGTCCTCACTGCAACTCCATCTCCCAGACATGTTCAAGGAGGTCATCCCAAGTTCTTCCATCAACTTGCACTGTGAGGTTACCACAAAGGAGAGGAAAACCCTCCTGGTAGAAATGCCAATTCCTTTCTTTCAGCATGACACAAGAATTTCTGATGTTATTTCTGAGACTTTCACCAAGAAATCAACCAAGCCTTGATTTCTCCTGGCTTCCATGCAGCTTCTATTGCCCATCCATGTGCACTCCAGAGGGAGAATTACTGTTTAGTTAAAAATAATGAAAACACATAGTTTTGGTCCCTGCAATGACATTTATGGTTGTTTTCCACTACAAATAACAACTTAAAAACATTCAAAAGCATCAAGGCTGGCAGTGCTACCTTGCCCCTTTTTGAAATACAGTTGACAAGATAAAGGTTGTGTCAGTCATAATTTTCTCTAGTTATAGACACTAAGCCATAATATTATAAGTTTTAAATATATCCTGGACCATGCAATTTGATAGACCGACATCCAACAACACTGTTGCCTTTGAAAAATAAAAGAACCAACATTTTTGACAAACTTTACTCCTCTTCTAATGTTCTGTATACTAGTCAAAAAGCTGTTTGTTTATAAGGATCTGATTCCCTGAAAACCATCCATGTCAAAAAACAAGCAGCTGTGGAGATCAGTGAAAAACATGTTTTGATAGGAGCTGTTTGTTATAAAACCCAGGGTATTGTAATAAGCATACCTTGGAAATATATGAAAAGTGGAGAAAAAATCTAGTTCCCCCTCTGTGAAGCAGCAATTACTGCAGAGTAATGCTCTGGAGCCCCAGGCACAATGCTGCTATGTTGGGAACCTAAAATAAAAATTTCTGTCCACATTTTCTGTGATGTTTGCTATACAGGCACAGTAAACAGGATGAATGGTCTGGCACACGAGTTCCTCTCTGCAGTTTAATAGCCTGAGGTATATCAGCTGTCTAACTGTATAATCCAATTCCATAAAACACCCAAGAATTATGAAAGATCCAGCCTGTAGATGTGGAAACTGGCGTGAAGCAATTTAGGCAGCTGAGGCTGGTCTGGCTGTATTAAGTATAGTTATATGCACTATTGCAATACCTTTTTCTTTGCCCATGTCTACTAGCAGTAATTGCAAAATATTTTCATTTACAGTACCCTAGATCAAATACATTTCATGCTTACTTGGTTTTGATTTGCTTAGGAACTCTTTGGAGGTTTTATTTAGAATCTACTTTAGTCAAAGTGAGTTTTCCTCTCAAGTTAACAAATCTTGGGTCACACCTCAGCCCCTGAATTTTGGGAACATTGTCTGAATAATTCTAAAGAGAAATTTACATGCTTGCTTAGAACTTATTTTAGACAGAAAGTGGTTAATTGTTAAAAGAAAAACACATAGGGAACTCAGAAAAGAAATTAATAAGGATGTTTCAGTTTTTCCTTTTCAAAGGATTTGTGCCATGCATTTTGTTTAGCTGGTGCCAAACCACAGTCCAGGTTCTCTCATGTAACAGACTTGCCAGCCAGAAAGAAAGAAAGAAAGAAAGAAAGAAAGAGAGAGAGAAAGAGAGAAAGAGAGAGAGAGAAAAAGAAAGAGAGAGAGAGAGAGAGAGAGAGAGAGAAAGAAAGAAAGAAAGAAAGAAAGAAAGAAAGAAAGAAAGAAAGAAAGAAAGAAAGAAAGAAAGAAAGAAAACAATGTAGGAAAAAAACCACAGCAAAGTACCAAAAAGACCCCCACAAACTTCTAACCATCCTTACATTATGTTTCAATTTCTTTAATCCATTGGCATTTATCAAGGTACAGCAGTGGCTGGAACATTAGCCGGGCATTTGTTAACAGCTTCTTTATTTTGGATTTGACCTGGTACAGAATAGGCAATAGAAACCATGAGCCACTAAATCTACTTGAGGGAAGGTCAAAAGTGAGAAATTAATGCACACGTTCATTACTTTGTGAGAGACAAGAGTATTTTGGGTCGACACAAAGAAATATTTTGAGGCAAATAACTGTGTTTTCTGCCTCAGGGCAATCTTCCACAAATCTGACACCAGGTTCCTGACAAAGTCCTCTTTGACTCTTGGCCACTGCATTGCCCTCCATCCCCCCACAGGAGAGAGTACACAAACACAAAAATAATCAGTATTTTACAATAACAGGCCATTAAGGAGACATCATATGCTTGAGAACATAGGCCCTCGAATTGAAGTCCAGGAATGTGTCCAGAGAAAAAAAATACTGTTTTTAAGTTTCAATGCGAAGTTGAATCGAAGTCTACAACCACGGGAGACTCAACTTGGTACCAGAACAAAAGGTCAGGAATTGAAGGGAGTAAAATCTTCATGAATCCCCACAGGTTTTGAGGAGTAAAGACTTCTTTCCTAGAATATCTTCCTTAGCAGGTACTAACACCCTTCCCTCCTTAAAATAGTCACATTTGGACTGTCAGGCAGAGTGGAGTATATCTAGAAGAACTTTATGATATGGAACTATTCAACGTTAATTCTGAAACCCAATCTGAGAGAAAAACAAGCCTTTCCCCTCACTGCATCTTTGGAGAAGGGTGTCGAGGTTTGGCCTCAACACTGACTGGACAAATGCCAGGCACCCACAAAACCCATTCACTCACTCTCTTTTGCTCTCAGCTGGGGAGAGAGGGGAAAAAAAATTAACTAAGGGCTCATGAGTTGAGATGAGGACTGGAAGAAAACACTCTGAGGGCAAAACAGGTTAAATTCAAAAGGTATAAAGTAAACTTATTATTAACAGAGTCAGAGGAGGATAATGAGAAGTACAGTAAGCCTTTAAAACACCTTTTTTCCCTCTCAGCCCCTCCCTCTTTCCCACTGACAGCACAGGGAGACAGGGCATGGGGATTTTTGTCAGTTCATCACCCAAGACCTTTTCCTGTTCATCAGGGAGAGGAGTCTTTCCTCTGCTATGCCATGGGGTCCCTCCCACAGCAGGCAGTTTTCTGTGAACTTCTCCAGCATGGCTCNTTTTCAGTTCGCTCACGGAGAGGAGTCTTTCTTCTGCTATGCCATGAGTCCCTCCCACAGGCAAAGCAGTCTTCTCAGAACTGCTGTGATGTGGGTCACTCATCCACAGGTGTAGTCTTTTAAAGATAGGATGCTCTAGTTTGGAAGCAAGGGCCCTCTCTCTCTATCTCTGCAGGCAGGGGCCCTCTCTCTCTATTTGGATCTCCCACTGGATCATAGCTTTTTCCAACATCTATCCATTCTGGTGGGAGCACTTCTCTCACAGGCTGCAAGTGGATCTCT
>VZRF01011487.1:626890-751835 GCA_013396875.1 Vireo altiloquus | reverse complement strand
ATTGGAAAAGACCTCCAAGGTGACCACCACCTTTCCAACTAGATGGTGGGAGATAAGGCAGAATGGAGAAATTGATGATGCTGACAAACAAGGCATTGTTCAACTGCATGGTCCATGGGGTGTCTTGTTGCAGCCCTGAAGGTGTCTGGAGAAACCAATGACAGAAATATCAGTGACAAGCACTTGGAAGGTAAATATCTTTCACAGAGATGATGTGAGTAGAAGCAGGCTGAAGAACAGGGGAAACTTTGGCAGAGACACCCAAAAGGTCCCTCCAGGCAGACACATCATAGGTTCAAGGTGGGATCTGGCAGACCCGTGGTGGCTCTGCCTTGGAGAGAAGCTGCTGAGATAGGGAGGGAGGCCTGCTGAAGAGATAAGGAGGTTTGTGCAAAAGCCCTGACCAGACCCTAGATAAGAAGCAAACTTTTTAGTTACGGCGAGGAAAAAGAGGCCCACAATTCTTTGGGGGATATTATGTAGATTTGTTGGAACCCATTGGCTTGTACCCCCTCACACCCACCTCTGTATCCCTATAAGAACACCTGTATTCACCCCAGACTCCAGGGATTTCTCATCCCTGGCTTCCCTTCTCTGGGTACTTTGCAATAAAGTTACCTTCTGTGGAATAGCCACACGAGTCCCTCCCCTCTCATTTCCCGGTGCTGGCTAAGGGGGCTGCCTTGCAGGGCCAAAGAGCTGAAATCACCCAAGAGCTGAAATCACTAAAGAGCTGACTGCCTGCCGTGGCAATCACCCCCTGCAGAGGCACCCCAGCAGCCGAGGGAAAGGCCGTTGGCTCCTTAGAAGGCATTCTCTAAGGAGAGTCCCTCTCTGGGTGGTCCCGGCTATCTTGGGCCTGAGCTACTCGGGCCTCATCCGGCTGCCGCATCAGTTCAAGGGTCTGGATACTGGAAAGGAGACAGATGGGCAGAACATGTGCTGGAGTCACATCCCCACGCTCATTGCCTGTGCCTTCCCCAGGTATCTGCATCATGGCCTTCCTGCAACAACCTCCCAGAGATTACTGCTGCCATCTTATGATGGAGGCAAAATCCTGCAGTAAATCTCAGCCTGACTGCACCACAGCTGGCATTGGCTGAGCAAACCACAGGCCAGGATATTCCCATCCCCTCCTTTCCATGCCGCTGTCTCATCAAACAGTGATTACAGACCTCGGTCAGCAGGGACGGTGGCTGTTCTGAGGGGTACACCCAGCCACTGCTGCACTTCTGTGTGTCATTCAGGCCGTAGGCCACGATGGAATCGAGGTCCCAGTCCACCGGGGAGTACATGGAGCACTGCTCGAACTCCCCATCCGGACCTCGGGGCAGGGTGAGGTTCAGCTGCTCTTCCTCCGTCAGGTTGGGGCCGACGGCGCGGATCCAGCTGGTGTCACAGTGGTGAGGCACTTCCACAACCATGAACACTTGGGCAATCATTTGGAAAGGATTGAGAATTAGTGGGAGGGAGAGGAGCAGGATCAGCAGTTTCTGATACAGCCCACACTCTCCCAGAGCACTTAAAAGATCTCCAAACTCAGCCATGGCGAGCACCTCTATGGCCAGGCTGCACTGGTACCTATGCTTTAAATAAGTAAGTATTAATGTTTAAACTGTGTAAGCACTAAAGCCCTAATCCAGTGTGATAAAATGAGCACCTGTATTGGCAATTAGTCCATGATGATGATACAGTGCAGTCCTGAAGGCTGCACTTTGTCACCAGCCATTCCCTCCCTGCTCTTGGGAACTGAACAAAGGTGCCAGAGCACTGCCACTCTTGGTGATAGTATAGTGACAGCTCATTCTTTTCCAGTTTGAAATGTGTCTCAAGGCCTCCTGAGGGCAACTATGCTGCTACCCAAGGTTTTTGTCTGAGTCGTGAAGTTGGGATTCTACAAATGAGGGTTAATTTTACTGGGTGTGGTGAAGCTAATGGAGGAAATTTGCTGCTCCCACTAATGGTTTAATGGCTATGTAACACATCCTGGAGACTATATGGAAGAGAAGCAAAAGAACACTTCTGAATCTGGACTAGGAAATACAGCTGGTAGTCCAGTAGGCTTGGTCTTGGCTGCTCTGTCCCAAGCTATCTATTTTCGTTTGTAGAAACCTTACTTAATCATAAAACTAGATCTAAACTACAGTGTCTTGGGGAGAATCCTAAAATCGAGCTGGCTTAGAGAGTACCCTGAGGGAAAAAAGCACATTACACCCACAGACATACACTCAGGATTTAGAAAACAACAGCAGCTTGGCTTTGTCTGAGGTTCTAATGTCACTTGGAAAGTGGATTGAGCTGATTTCTGCTGCACATCTAAGCTACTTTCTGGGTAGACTCCCTGAGTGGCTTGTGTCTTTATTTCTGGTAAACTGGGTGACTGGATTTCCCTCAGTGTGTGAAATTTTGTGTGTAATTTGGCAAAGATTGGTTTTACCAGAGCTCCTGGCTGCTTTTACCAGAGTTATAAACACATCACTAACTTTCTCATTCCCAGTCTCCTCTCAAATTCTTTGTCTTTCACTCTCAATGCCCATTGTACATCTGAGCGTCCAACAGAGTCACTCCTGGGTCACACAAGGCTGTATTAGTGTTTCATGAGTGGGAGTAGCTCTGTTATGCTTATGGAAGTGAGAAAAAGAGTAGAGTGTTGGATTTTAAAGCATCGCTCCCTAAGCTGGAGTGGGAGAGTAAGATCTTACTGGTTAGTGTGTCTTGGAGTGACAATAGTGCTATTGGAGTAAAGGAAGAGAGAAGTAAATGTTACTTAGAGTTGTGTAAATTCATACCAGCACTGTGCATTTATCATCTGCACACACCACACAGCCAAACATCACTCGGCTCTGCATCCACATCCTTGGATGCAAGGACTTGCTGTTATTCAGAGACATTCCTTGAGCAGGAGGTTGAGCTACACAACTTCCAGAGGTTGCTTTTACCCTAAATCCAACTCTGGCCTTTTTGTGGGATGACTTGTCTGAAGAGATCTGCCCTGGCAGAGACATTTTTACCGTGTCCTGCCTTCTCTATCAGTGTGCAACAAGCTCAAGTCTTCGGGCTCACTCTGTTGTGTGTGGCTCATGGTCTTCCCTACCATTCCTCAGCCCCCAGCATCTCCTGTGGCAGAGGTTCAATTTCTGACTATAAAACCTCCTTGGGAGTGACCCACACCTGAGTGAGTCTCATGTGCTAATGCAGATGTGACTCCTTTCCTAATGCTGTTCTTCCAGCCATGACCAGACAGGCTCTTCTGAAGCCCTGGGGAAGCTTCAGGCCTTTGTCACCCTCAGATGACATTTCTCACGGAAAGATGTTGTTTTCATAACTGTCTCCATCATCTGAAGCTGAGTGGGTTACTACTACATGTTGGAGATCTCTCAGGGACAAAGGCTGGCGCAAATCTCTGTTTCCTGGAGCTCCACTTATAGGAATTCTGGGCTTATTTCTCTCTGTCTAGCAGCTCTGTCCAGGTGGACTACTAAGACTTGCAAAGCCTCTTGAAGATGGGGAAGCCTCTATCAGGGGGCATCAGAAACCAGCAGGTCTCAGGGAAGGCCTGGGATGGACAGCTGGAAACCTGTACATCCATGTCAAGGACAAGGGAGGGGGAGCATCCTAGAGGGAAGTTCAGAAAGAGAAACCACTGCCTGGGAATGAGGCCTAGCGCAGGAAATAGAGCATTGACACATTAATTAATGGATTTGGCTTTTCTCTGTACATCAGGAATGACAGTGGCTGGAGACCCCTATGGACGCCTCTGTGTTGGGGTAAATTGTGGGGAAATGGATTCATACCTGCCGACTGTGGTGCTCCTGCATTTTCCCTCCTCCTCTCAGAGCTTTTGGGGAGAGATCAGGTTTATGGGTGTCATCTGGTAGTGACAACTCATCTGGGGCATCTCTCTGAGCACCTTTTGCACAGGTGACAGGGCCATCAGCTTCCTACTACTCCAGTGAGAGGTGTTTGATCTCTGCAAGCCTCCTCTCCATCTCCAAGGATCTCCAAGCCTGGCCAGGTTTCAGGCACAGCTCTGAGATGGCAGTTCCTTTACCCCAAGCCCCTTGACCCACCCCAAGGTGAGACTGACTTTAGCATCTGATGAGTCATATAAATGTCAAGGATATCCATTTTTTCGCTGATTTATGCTGATTGAGCAGTTTCCCTGCACAGAGCACTGATACTGCTTTGCAGCAGATGCAGTCGTTAAGCAGCTTTATACCTCCAGCAGATCTGACAGAGCCAGGGTTATTTTGGCACTGGTGAGGCAGGGAGGTTGTTGGGGTATTTTATTTTATTTTATTTTATTTTATTTTATTTTATTTTATTTTATTTTATTTTATTTTATTTTATTTTATTTTATTTTATTTTATTTTATTTATTTTATTTCATTTTATTTCACTTTGCTCTATTTAAAAAATTAATCATTTAACACCTTTATAATTGTTTTTGTACAGACAGCTGATTAAAATGTGAATTGATATGCTCTATGACCCATTTCATAATGCACGTGTTCATTCTTTGACCCTCTGGGGTTTTTAATGAATATGTTTGTCATCAGTATAATTGTTAACTCCTATAACATTTATGTTATGTAGTATTTATGTGAAGGGTAGTCAGGGAGGACTACGTGGACAGAGTGCAATGGCACAAAGAGAGCAGATGTAGCAATGTCCCCACACCCCAAGACTTCAAGACATCAAGGTTCATTTCCCTCCTCTGCCCTTTTGACCTTGGGAAGGTCATTTCACTTTTCTTTGCTTATCATTGTACAGCTGATTTCAAGAATCACTTTTGGTCCTGTATTAGCTAACTTGTGCTGCAGGGAGGGCTGTGTGTCTTTTTTAACCTATTTCTTTTTTTCATCTATATGAAGAACTCCTTTTCTGAAAGGTCATAATTTAACATCTCCAAGTCTTCAGAAGACAGACTGTCATCATCTGCTTCAGCTCCTGATGTGTTTCTGCTCCTGTTCATTTTTTCAGAAGCCTCCTGGCCTGTTTTGGTTGAATCAACATCAAAATGATCAAAGACACCCTGATTAGAGGTTTCAGAAGGACAGCTGCTGAACATGTATGTTAAGGGAAAATTGTCATCCTGTGTAGGGAGATGCTTTTTTGTGGAGCCTTCATCACTGAGACCCATTCCAAACATTTCTTCTGCTGCCTTTGGAGCTGGGCGCTGTGGGTCCAGCTGCAGCAGGAGTTCACAGCTCTGAATCCCTTCCAGATCTCTAATATTAATCTCATCCTGCCCATCAAGAAGTGAGAGGCTGGAGGTGTCCCACAGCTCTAGGGAGGCATTTGTTTCTGATGAGATTTCCTGGAATAAATCTGAAGGATTTGGATCAAAGAAAGGTGGAGTTTCTGCCTCTGAGTTTTGCAAATTTGAATTTGGAGTTTTATTTGCTATAATGGGGAAATCTTGTCCTCCAGAAAAGAACAAGTTGCTGTCTCCCAGAAAATCCATGTTGCCGAACTGAAGCTCAGCTTCCTTGGGTAACTTTTCTGAATTGCCTGGTGAAAAAAATATCCCATCCTGTGCCACTGTGTCCTGGACAGCCAAACTCAACAGGTTCTGGGTTTCTGGCTGATTAACATCATGGTGATTCCCTTCCCTGGTGAGACTTTTGCTGTTGCAACCTGCAGTCATGAACTCTGGAGGAAGCTGTAGAGGGTTTGTTCCACCTTCTGAGATTCCTGCAGCTTCTTTCTGGTTTTCCTTTGCTGGCAGGAGAGGGGGCCAACAGCTGTCCTGTTGATGCCAAACCTGATTATTTAAGGACAGATGGGCATGAATGTCAAGTTCAGTTCTCTCATGTTTATCATCATGTGACATGCTTGTGCCAGGAGCTGACAACAGGACATCAGTCTCCTCACCCTCAGCAGAGCCTGAGAATCTTGCAGAGCTCTCCTGGATATGTTTAGGGAGCACCTTCATCTTTCCAGGCTGTGGGAGGTGATCATTCTTGGAAGCATTTTGCTTTGCTTTGCTGGAGGAGCTGAGAAGGCCCTGAGCTTTTTCTGGCCTACCATCAATATTTGCTTGTTCTGGGGACCCTGCAGGTTTTTCTTGTGGACTCTGCTTCTTCTCTGAGGAGTGACCAAACAAAGTGGCGAGGGCTGACTGGGGCTTTGTGGGTTTCCTCTGGGTTGTTGTTTCTTTCTTGGGAGCTCTGTCTTTGTCTTCAGAGCCAAAAAGGGTAATGAAGGGGTTTTTCCCAAGCCTGAAACCTTTACCAGATGTCTCTCTACAGGCTTGGCTGCTTCTGGCCTCCTTGCTCTGGGCACCTGTCTGTGACATAGGCACAGTGCTTTCCTCTGGAAGTTTCAGATCCACTTTTTGTTTACCTACTGGATGGCCTCCAGATTTATCCAAGGATGTGTTTGGTTTGGAATATTCTGATGTCTTGGCTGGTTGCTCAGAAATGTGTAAGGTGATTTCATGAAGAACTTGCCTGCAATCCTTTAACTTGGAGTTGTTGACTTCATCATATGAGGGGCAAGTGGCACAAGTTCCTTTCAGAGGTGTGCCTGTTGATACTGGAAAACCCTTGTCAGGTGATTTAATATCATGTCTCCAAATATCCTCATGAGTGTTACTTTTCAGTGGGCCACATGTGTTCTGAGGTTCTGTTTCTTGTAAAGAGGACACATTGTGATTATCTGTCCTGTCTGGACAACCAGGTGAAGAGACTCTGCTCTCTTCAGCTTCATTTTCCTGAGATGTGTGCTCAGGACTGGGCACTTCCAGAGACCCTGACACACTGGCTGGTTTCTCTCCTTTTGTCTTCTCAAATTCTGCCCCTTTGCTCTCAATTGCAGGCAAATCACTTCTGCTGGATGGCTGCATAGCTTCCCCCAAAATTACTGGCCTCTCTTTTCCAGGGAACTCTCTGGTGTTTGCCTTTGATTTCTCATTTAACATTTCAGTGATCTCAGGTGACACACCCAGCCCTCCTGGCACCAGGGACCCAGAAGATACAGAAGAGGTCCTCAATGCACCAGAGGGGGAATGGGCTTCTTCATCTTCATTTTCAGGGGGATCAACACCCTCAGCTATACATTTTAGCTCTGTACTTGTGGTGTTTCTGGTTTCAGGCTCTCCTGGCACACTACACTCTGTGCAGTTCCTTCCCTCTCCAAGGTGATGCTTGGCCCCTGCAGTTTCTGGGGTGGCTATGGTTGGTTCAGCCTTGTCATCTGTCATTGTGTCTCCTTCTTTGGGTGTGCTCAGAGACCTACAGAGCTTGTTTTGTGTCACTGGGGCCTCTGTGTCAGCAAGAATGCAGCCACCTGTGCCCCCCAGGTACATCCATGAGGTGGATTTAGTGCTTTGGTGTGTGGGGTGGGGAGCAAGTGAGCCACGAGGCAGAGGTTTCACAGGCTCCAGGACGGGAGGGAGAGAGGCACCGGCAGGTCCTCTCTTCAGCTGGGCTTGGCCCTGCTGGATTGCAGCCACTAGCTGGGACACCTTCCCCCCTTGCTTCCCTTCAGGCACATCCCCATCCCCAGTCTCTTCATGGCCTCTCTGCTCTCTGTTCTTGGGCCAGGAACACACGTGCTCTCTTTCCTTGGTGTAGGTAATACCAGGTAAGAATCCCCCCTTCTCCACTGCTCCCTCCTGACCCCTGAGCGCCATCCTGCCTGCCCTGCTCCCTGCAGCCTGGTAAGTTTGCTGGCTCAGTGCAGGCATTTTCCAGGAACACAATGCATTACCAGCTTTGCCATCAACATCCAAGGCTGGTTCTGAAGGTGGCCAGACTGTTCTGAGCTTGTTCCTTAAGAGGACAGACCTGCCATTCCTGTGCTCAGCCAGTTGCAGATCATGCTGTGCATTGAAGGATGTGTGTTTTTCTCTTGTTTCAGTCTTTTTGGCCCTGTTACACCAGTCCCGGAGCTGTGGTCCGTGCTGAATTTGGTGCTCCCGCCTTTCCATCTCACTTCTGCTTCCGGCCCCAGCCATCAGCTTGTAGTGGACTTGGCAGTAAAACACCCCGTGGAGGGCAGCATAGTTTTGCAAGCTGGAAAACACACATTGGCACAGCTGTTAGTAGCTGTGTGGGAGGGGAGCTGTAGCACTGATGGACAGGCTTTCAGCAAAATCATTTTTCAGTGAGCAAGAGAAGGAGGGGGTGGAAGAATGAAACCTTTCAAAAGTAATGTTGGCTTTCTCAGAATATGTTTGATTTTTCTTTCAAACACCAAAACACATGAAAAATTAAACATTTCCTTGCAATACCTCTGGGGACTGTAGCCCAGGTTATGTGCAACCCCTTTCTCATTTACAAGCCAGGCTTCATACCAGTACTTCATCTCTGCCCCTGTATATACAGCATGGACCTTGTGGGTAAAAATGTCCAGGGCTCCCATGGTACAACAACTGCAGGATGGGAGGAAGTGTCTGCAGAGATGGGGGCAACAGGATTTCAAGCAGCCTCACAGGAGGTGGCTGTCTCAGCGACTGACAAGCTGAAATAAATCTGCATTGTGCCCTGGTGACAGCGAAGCCGGCTACATCCTGAGCTGCATGGCCAAGAGAAGCAAATGTTCCTCTATATTTGATTTTTGTAGGATTCCACGTGGAGTCCTTTGTCCACTCTTGGGCTCCTCACAGCAAGGAATCCAGAAAAAAGCCACCAAAGCTGTGAGGGACCTGTGTCATCTGAGGAGAGGCTGAGAGATGAGCTGGCCAGGTCCTACCAGGAGAAGGCTAAGAGTGAGAAACTCCCTGCTGTGTGTGTCTATTTTATGGGAGGTTATAGAGAAGTCAGGGCTGGAGTGATCTTGGAGGGGGGCAGTGACAGGATGAGAGGCAATGGAAACAAGTTGTAACACAGGGAATTGTCATGAGATGCAAGAAAAACCATTTTCACTGGTGGTCAGATGTGCAGAGAGGGGCCCCAGCTGAAAGGCTGCATAACCCCCATCCTTGAAGCCACTTGCACTTCTCCTGGACATGTTCCTGAGCTCCTGCTCTCCTTGGGCCTGCTAAAGGCTGGGTGAAGACTTCCAGAGGTGCCCTCCAACCTACCTGACTCGATGTGATGCCTGGGGACATGATTTAGTGGTGGTCAGTGTTGGGTAAATGGTTGGACTCAATGACCTTAGCGACCTTATCCAACCTTAATGAGTCTATGATTCCATGACCATAGGAGGCACCCTAGTGGCTCCTCCAATTACACCCCCTATCAGTGTTCCTAAACTGTAAATATTTATTGTAGTTTCAGCTCACACCACCATCCATGCAGACTCCTGATCCACAGGGGTCTGCAGGCTTGAAGTGGGCAGACTTCAGCCTCCAGTGACAGAGAGGCACATGGAATCAGGAAAACTGCCTGCCCTTTTTCTCCTGAGGCCTGCTCTGTTGGAATTACCCTAGGGCAATTTTGATGGCTACTAGTTGGACATCCCTTAGAAATAAACGCACCTGAGTCTGACCACTCACCTCAGCTTCCTCCCGCAGACCTGACAGCAGAAACACAAGCGGTGCACACAGACCTTGTCAGTGACCACACGCTCCATGGGGTAGACAGGCTTCAGGCAGGAGGCACACATTTCTTTCAACATGGGCTGAAGAAGGAGAGACTGGGGTTAAATAACTGGAACACGACCACCTGGAAGTGCATCTGCAAGGTAATTTACTGAATCGCCTGCTTGCATTGTGTTTTCTTGTTCTTTTGCAGATCTGTTGTGCGAATTCAGATTCCTCTCTGTGTCAATTTGCCTGTCATCTTGGATGGGTCAGTGTTAATTTTCAGTCAGAACAGAAAGACAGAACACCCTTAGATCTCTGATGAGAAAAAGTATGTTCATTTGATTGAGACTAAATGATTCACTCAGCTGAATCTTTTAAAAAGCTTGAGTGAAGTGAGAAATGTTGCTCTGACTCAAAAACTCTGTGCAGCTCCTAGAATCACTGGTATCTTATGGCTGCTCACATGGACACATAGTCCAAACCCTGAAAAGGCAGCTTATATCAGCATAAAGCTTCCACACCTCCATGGATCTGGTAGTTTACTCCACTGTGTTTTCTGTCTGGATTGTGTTGTGTGCCATGACCTGATTCCTCAAACACCTCTTTATGTGAAAAGCCCAGAGAATCTCTCTGGAAAGCATTGCCAGCACCAGCCATGTTAGTGGAGAGAGAGAGGGGAAAAAGAATCTTGGCTATCAGCCTAGCTGCAGAAATAGCTCCAGGTACTCTGCATGGTCAAGTGACCAGAGGGTGCAGGTGGCACTGAGGATGTCTCTGTGCACTCCTCACTGTGATGCAAAGCAGAGGCTCAGCTTAGCTGCTGAGTGAATCAGAAAATTCAGGTTTTTCCAAAGCCCCAGAAGGAACACAGCTGAGCCCAGCCTAACCCTGACAGGTCAGTGCTTTGAGTACTGACACTTCCTCACATCAGGGCAACTCTGCCTCTTTTTAGGGGGTTATTTGCCACAGTTTTGCTGGTGGTCTCTGATCCCTCTGGCTTTCTTTCCATATGTTCCTACCCTGGTTTGCAGTGTTGTCAGCTCAAAGAAAAGGCAAGCTTACTTTCTCCTCTCATGTGGAGTGGGCTGATGGCCAGATTTTAGCTGTGACCAGAGTAAACAAGTTGGTGTCCAGAGAAGCTGTGGATGCTCCATCCCTGGAAATGTTCAAGGCCAGAATGGATGGGCCCTGAGCAACCTAATCTAGTGGAAAGTGTCCCTGCCTGTGGCAGGGCTATGAAATTAGATGATCTTTAAGGTCCCTTCCAACCCAAACCATTCTGTGACTCTGTGTTTCTATGAAACAGGAAAGGTGTTTCTGTTCATCTCAAAGAGCATGAACAAGAGCAAGACAGGGAACAAGAACCCTTCCTTTTACTTGCAATACACACCTGGGGGACCAATTTTTAACTTTCTAACTTTTAATTTCTTTTTGTCTGAACATGTAATTAAGGTCAGGTCATCTTTGTTTTTCTGTGACAACACTTTCAAGAAGACGAGTTTAACATCTTGAGTTTTTTTCCTTCCTCCTAGAGGGAAGCATGCAAACAAAATCCCTCTCTTTCCTTCAGTCTGCAATGATCCCAGCACCCTTCTGCTCTTCCAGTCCTCTGCAGAGAGCAGACCGTAGGTCTGTAAGTGAATACAGAATTAATGAGTGCTCCCATATACTCAGTGGAGGTCCAGTTAAGGGAATCTACAGGGTGATACTTCTGCCCTGAAACAGGCATATGTAGTTGTACAAAATTGATCTGTTTGCAAGGTGAATTTCACCAGCGTGACTGCAGAACTTCCTCTGATGGTGATGAGCTCTCACCCAGCACAAGGGTCTGTGTCCTGGCAGAGAAGAGATTAACTCAAAATGTCTATGTTGTACAAGAAAAAATTGCTTTCTTTTAATCATGACCGACGAAGGAAGCAGAGCTGTTTAGCAAACAATCAGGATCTCTCTCCTCTGAACTGGGAATGAATGTCTGTACTCCTGAGTGTGTTTCCAAAGTGGGATAACCTTTTATGGGGTATATTGGTCTCTTTCATGGGGGGATTTATTTTCAGTGCTCATTGTCTGACATGGCAAACCCTCTTGCTCTTCAGTGGTGTATTTGGCAGCCCCAGGAATAAGCCTTCCTAATGGTCTGGAAGATAAAGAGGTGATTAGAAGCAATTGAATGGCACTGTGGGCAAGGAAATTATCCTGAGGCTTCTGTGAAAAGCAGTCACAGGGTTTTCCTGGAAGGCTCTTCCAGCACACTGATGATTACTGCAGTGCTGAAAGTTGCAGCTGGATTATGGCTTATCAGTTGTTGCCTTTTTTTCCTTGTGTGAATTAAAACCTTTATATAGCAGGAGAAGTCAGCCTGAAAATGCCTGTGTTATTGGTAAGTGGAGAAGCTGGGGAAGGGTCTGAGCTGATGAGGAGTAGCTGAGGGAGCTGAAGGGGCTCAGCCTGGGGAAAAGAAGGCTCTGGGGGCACCTTCTGGCTCTCCACAACTCCCTGACAGGATGGTGCAGCCAGGTGGGGGTTGGTCTCTTCTCTCAAGTAGCAAGTGATAGGACCTGGCCTCAAGTTGTGCCAGGAGATGTTTAGATTGGGTGCTAGGAAATATTTCCTCACAGAAAGGCTTGCCAGGCATTGGGACAGGCTGTCCAGGGCAATGGTGGAGTCACCATCCCTGGAGGGATTTAAAAGATGTGTTGATGTGTTGTGAAAACCCTGGGGACGGGGTTTAGTGGTGTGTTGGAAGTGCTGGGGTAATGGTTAGACTCGATAATCTTTCCAATCTTAATGATTCTGTGATTCATGGTGAGCACAAACCTTTCAGACTGAAGACTGAGTGTCCTCAGGGAGGCCAGTGACTGACAGAGCTGGGAAGGGCAGTATTTCGGGGACATTTCAAATGAAGCCTATTTCTTGTCCAGATCTGTAGCTGAACTTGTCCTTTGACCCCACAAGGAGATGCAGTTCTGGTAATACCAATTGTCCCCTGGTCCAGGTAACTGTCCCAGCCTGCATACTTTTGAAAATATCTACTGTGTGAGAATGCAGAGACCCACCAGGGCAAAGAACAGTGAACAATGTCGTGTCTTGTACCTAAAAAATCACAGAAAAACTGTGACAGCTCATTTGGGATATGAAAGTTTGTATGTGCTCTACTGGTTTATTATTGCAAAGTCTGAAGCACAAGGAATGTGAGCTGATCCTTCAGCTTGTGTTTGTTTCAAATCTTTGCATTTGTTTTTTCTCTCCAGCTCTTTCAGTGTCTCAAGAAGCCACGTATGGTGCTGAAATAATGCAGCATCTGTCTCCTCATCATGTTTCAGTTCCTAGATGATGGAAATATCATGAAAGAAACACGTCTTAAATGATCTTAGCCTCATAAATGGCTCTTTGAAACATTTAGAAATCCTGTAAAACCCGAAACATAAACAATAAGATTGGTATTTTTAAGCAGTGGCAGTGCAGGATGTTTGGGTCTATTTGAATTTATGTGGAGTAATTTTCATTGCCCAAGCAACCTGTTTGCAGCTTACTAAAATTGCTCCACAGCTGCCCTTCAAGAGAAATGAAACAAACATGTGATGGAAGCTGAGATGGAAAAAAACAGGGATAAGAAAGGAGTGTTGGAAAAGTTTTGAAGAGGGTCTCCAGATAACTAAGTCTCCCTTATTTCTGCAATGGGTCCTACTAAAGGAATTGGGACTGTCTAAGTGGTTATTTCATTCTGCTTGCCTGAAAATGGAAATGCTCAGTTTATTATGGTCTGGTCTTCCAGCTCAGCCTTCAGTGTGCAACTGAAAATTATGTTCCTGTTCTTCTTTTGGCACGTCTTTCAAATTTATGGGGTTCTAGACACAAATCGATGAGATCTTTGCATGTACCTCTTTTCTGGGGAGGAAGCAGAACTCCAGTGTGGTCTACAACACCTTGAACAAGGTCTTTGTGATGCAAGATGACAACTGCTATTCAGAAACCTTGCTATGTGCTCAGGGATGTGAAGTGGTAGACCCTGAACAGTCCCTTCCTCTCCAATGTCCTGCTCCTAATTCATTAGTGTGGGCTCTTTTTCCTCAGAGGTCACTGTCCCATTCTCAGAAAGATAAAGTGATGCACTGAGAGATGAGGTGGCTGGCTATAGTTCAACCAGAATGTCTACAATCTGGGCCAGGCTGTAGGACACAGCTCCACAGCCTTGCCTCAAGTCCTGTGTGCAGTTTTGGCCATCACAATAAAAGAAGGACACTAAACTATTAGAGAGTGTCCAAAGGAGGGCAACAAAGATGATGAAGGGCCTTGAGGGGAAGCCACATGAGGAGTGGCTGAGAGCACTTGGTCTGTTCAGTCTGGAGGAGTCTGAGGGAAGACCTCATTATGGTCTTCAACTTCCTCATGAGGGGAAGTGGAGGGGTATGTACCAGTCTCTGTGACCAGTGACAGGACCTGAGGGAATGGCCTGAAGCTGTGTCAGGGGATGTTTAGGTTGGATATTAGAAAACAGTTCTTCACCCAGAGGGTGACTGGGCACTGTACAGGCTCCCATGGAAGTGGTCGCAGCACCAGCCTGAGCTCAAGAATGGTTTGGACAATGCTCTCAGCCACATGGAGGGATTTTTGGGGATTTCTTGACCAGGGCCTGGAGCGGGACATGATGGACCTTATGGGTAATTTCCAACTCAGGATATTCTGTAATTCTGTGAGAAACCATCTGGTCGCTCTGTAGGCTCCTCACATTCCCCCACACCTGGAGTGAACTCCTTGCTCATCCACCCATCCCTGAGCTGAGGGTGAGGTGAGGTGAGGTGAGGTGAGGCACAGCAGTGAGTAAGCTCCTCCTCGTGAGACTTGTGGAGGCACAACACCTCAGCTGCCTTCTCCCTTGGGGGAAATGGGTACACACAAGTGTCCAGACCTTTCCTGGTGTGCACATCCTACTCAGGCTCCACACACCTCCACAGAGTCCTGGTTCTGTATCATCCTGGACTCACTTTTCAGATAAGAGGATGAACACTCTTTGCTGGCGGGCCGATGATCCACCCACACCCTAAAGAAGATGTAGACCAAACCCCTCCAGTGACACACAGTGCTCTCAATGTGTGATTCAACTGGACCATCAAGAGATAATTTCTAGGCACTTTGAAAGGAAACAAGCACTGAATAAAAGAAACTCAACCAGGCCAAAGTATTTTCAGAGGTAATGTTTACCATCAGAACGCAGCAATAGAAGTTAAAATTAAAAAAAAGCCACAAAATATCTAAAATCTTGAGTTGAGAATGTACAAAACAAAGTCATAATAATAAGAAAAATTGCTTTACAAAGTCTCAAAATGAATTTAAACAGTAAACATGTAGGAAAGCATGGAAAATCTAAAATAAGGGGTTTGTGTATACTGAATAATAAATTACAATTCTAGAAATAAAGAAGAGAAAGCAGTAACCATTCTGACTCAAGAATATTTCATAGCATATTTCTTTGGGGGAATGGCATTGATAGTAGCTGTAGGTCTTGGCTTTACAATTTCCAGTATCATCAAACACTTTCCAGAAACTGGAAAACAAACTGATAAATAACTCCCCCAAGTCCAAGAGTGACAACAATTCAAGATTTTTTTTTTCCTTTTCTTTTCTTATTGGCTAAGAGAAAATCTATCCAACCCACCCATCAATATGAGCTTATGTATGTATATGTGTGTGTAGGATGCCCTTCTTAGAAAAAGAAGGTACCATAAAGGTGTTTGTTTGCCAATGACCAGATTGATTGGTTCTTTAATTGATCCTACCAATCCTTTTTTCTGAAGTGGTTCAGAGAAGCCCAATCCAACACCTTCAACTGCACCCACCAAACCTTCTAGGGGGAAGCACCCTAAGGTGCCCATGGATGGATTTTTCCCTTGTGCTTCTAGCAGTGCCAGGACTCTGGGCTGTGGTGCAGCACCAAGTCTGTCAGGTTGGCCAGGTGAGGGCTGTTCTCCAGTGTCAAGGTAGACTGCACTTGTCCTGTCTGTATGCAAACACCAAGACGATGACCCTGAGAAGTCCGTAGGGTTTAGGTAAAATACCTGTGTGTAATGTGGATAAAACAGGAGAAATGTTTATTGTGGCCTTTCTCTTTTGTCATATACAGTCCTCTCTTGCTCTCCAGAATCTCCTATTTCTTTGGCTTGGAGTTGCCAAAGGTGACAAAGACCACTCCCGGCTCCTGAAAACTCCCATTGGTGTGGAAGTCTTCACCTGGGCTCTTCGAGTACTTTCGAAACACAGGTGAGGCAGATACCTCATACTGGGGATGAGAAACCACATCACACGTGGAAGATGTTTGCGTCTCAGATTGCTTAGTGACTGTGGTGGATGAAGTGATGATTTTGTTTCCAAACTGGTCCATTTCCTCATACTGCTCCATGACAGTCCGGGTGGCTCCATAGAGCTTGGACCCGTCGGGCCCTGTCTGCAGCTCCAAGATGCTTTTCTGCCTCCGTGGATTTTGTGGGCTGGGGACATTCAGGGAACGGTATTCCGAAAAGCTGCCTTTCATCCCACAGTGGCAGCTGTCTTTGGAGGTGTCCAGAGAGCACTTCTCTTTGTCACTGCTTGGATGCTTGGCATTGCCAAGCATGTGCTGTTTCATTGAGTTCAGCCCAGCTTTTGTTTGGACGGGGTCTGGCCTCTTCTCTAAGGGTTTCATGTCATGCCCAGGAGACCCTGCTGAGGGGTGGTTAAAGGAGCTAAAGCTGTTCTGAGCAAAAGCCTCCCTCTTTCCTGGAGAGTCAAGACAGTCTGGTGAAGGGCCATCCTGGGGA
The DNA here is from genome assembly GCA_013396875.1 of Vireo altiloquus. Lineage (NCBI taxonomy): Eukaryota > Metazoa > Chordata > Aves > Passeriformes > Vireonidae > Vireo > Vireo altiloquus. Next base: position 735,570 of record VZRF01011487.1, on the reverse strand, counting down.
GAATGTGCTGTCCTGGGTGATTCTGCTGGTTTCCTGGCAGCAGACTCAATGGAGATGTAGGAAGGAGAAGAGGGAGAGCTGACACGAGACTGAATGAGGCGGGGGACCCCTAGCTCTGCCTTGGCTGCCTCGGTCTTTTCTGCCACCTTTGCACTTTCTACAGATGCTGCATCCCCTGTCTCCAGCATGACTTCCTCCTGTTTGGCTTTGCTTGAGACAATGCTGATTTTACGGATATTGCTACTGCTCACAGAGCTTTGGGTGCTTCCCAGAGACTCCTTGAACAACCCTGAGAGCCCAGCGATGTCTGACTCAGACTTGAGACTAGAAACAGAATAAATAGCTTTCTTGATGGCCTCCTCGATGTCCTGGATGTGAGCAAGTGTCTGCTCCTTCAGGTGGAGAATCTCAGCACTTGCTCGCTCCAGGTCCTCAAAAACCAGATCCACTGAGGAGACACTCTCAGCATCCTCCTTTGCCTCAGCCTTATCCTGTTGCTTGGCCTTCTGGCGCACAACCCACTCGGGGACCTTCTCAAAGAAGCTCTTGAGAGCTTTCACATCCACTTTGCTTGTCTCCTCCTCAAACTCCCTCACTCGGTTTAAGATCTCTTGCAGCTGCTCCTGTCTCCTGAGGTTCTCAAAGATCTCCATAGCTTCCTTGACATTGCCTTTCATGATCTCCTCTTTGTGTACTGACAACCTCTTCCGACGCTCATCTTCCGTTTCTCTCTTTTTTTTTTCTCTCATAACAACCACTGGCTTCTCCTGGGCAGGTGTCTCTGCCTCCCTATCAGGGCATTTCAATTGACTGTTATTACCCTGCTGGTGCTTCTCAAAGGAGTTCATTGACTGCTGATGGAAGGACATTGAATGAGACATTTGCCTCCTCTCATGCACCTGCTGCATGACTCTCTGACTATCCCACAATCCATAAGAATTAGATACACTTTCCCTTTCCACCTTGGATAAGGCACTTTGTGCAGTGCCATCTCCTCTCTTCAGAGGGGTGGTGTGGCCCACAGGAGAGGTGCTTGGCTCAGTTTGTCTTGGCACATTCTGTGTCTGTGCTCTGCCAGGACAGGTTGGAGAGGACAGTGAAGAGCACCTGTTCTCCTCTCGGTTCAGCTCTATCTGCCTCTGAGCCACCTCACCTGGGCATCTCCTTGGAGCAGCTGCTTTGTCACTCATCGTTCCCTGCTTGACATCAAAACCAACCACTCCATTTTTCATTGGCTTTGAGGTCTTAGCACTGTCTGATTCTACCTTTCCTTGTCCTCCTTTGCTGGCCTTGTACCTTTCTTCTGCTATTTGAAGAGGGGTTTTGGCTGTGTATTTTGGCAGCTTTCTCTCAGGGTTTATACCCTGAACTGTGACAGACTTCTTCACAGATGTCTCCAAATTGCAGCATTTTGCCTGAACCTCCTCATAGCCTGTTTGTTCATGAACTTCCATGCAGCTTAATCCCAGCTCAGTGGGGGAAGGCTTTGGCTTGCTGATCTCCCTCAAGCCTGAAGGTTTTGGAGGCAGGGGTGGAGGGATGGGTTTGGTTGATTTGCTTGTGCTGTTATTTGCAGAGGCAGAATGTGCCTCGAGTAAGAGGTGCTCAGGTTTTGGAGGGGGAACAGGTTTTTTCCTGGGTGGGGCAGTAGTTTCTGGTTTTGGAGGAGTCCTGGGCTTCTCTGCAGGACTCTGATCACTGGGTTTGCAAGACAGAGAAGGGAGAGCGGTCTGGAGTAGTGCAGAACATCCTGGGGCTTCATCTTTGCTGGTTGGTAATAGAAGGGCACCTTCTCTTGCTGCTTTAGTGGAGGGTGGGCAATGCTCTGCTTTCATCACAGCAACTGAGGGAGGAGGAGGAAAGTCATTATCAGCCTGTGACCCTGAAGCCACTACAGCAGTCTTGTTACTAGTGAGTTGAGTCTCATTTTTCGTTTTACACAGAGAATAGGACTGCCCTGCATTTCTGTATATCATAGCAGCTTTAAAATCCCCTCTGGAGACATTAACGTTAGACTTTTCCAGTGACTGAAGTGTGGCTTTTAAATTACCTCGGACAACATCCTCCTTTTCTACCAGGCGCTGTTCTGTGGCGGCACTTTGCAGTGCTCTGATAGCTGTCTGCACATCCCCTCTGACACCAACATCTCTTTCTTCTTGCACTGATTGATCTTTGTAATCAGACTCAACACAAGGGTTTATATAGGTTTTCACAGGTGTGGCAGTATAAAGGCCATCCTTAATGCTAAAATCTCTACTGGGCACAACTTGGATTTCCTGGCTCAATAGTTGTCCTCCCTGTACTTCCTCAGAAGCACTGACCTTTTTGTGTGATGCTATGCTCTTCTGAGACACGCTTGTGTGGGTCTTGGATGCCTCCTGGACTCTGGTGGTGGTGGTCCTGGTGGCAGTGCTGCTGCTCTCCTGCTTGGTGGATGAAGAGTCCTGTTGGTGTACAGTCGATTGAAGGGTCATGGTCCCCTGTGAGCTGACTGTCTGCTGCTTGCAGGCTGTGTGGACCTCCTCCCTGTTCCTCTGGAACTTGCTCTGAACGTGGTGCTGAATGTTTTTTGCTTCTGCTGTCGCCAGCCTCAGGCTTTGCATTGCAGCCTGAAGATCACTTCCCAGGGCCTTTTCTTCTGTCTGAGTCTGGCTGGCTTCCCCAGTCATCACACTCTGCTGTTTCCCATCCACTTCTGCCCTCTGAACTGTCACTTGGGTTGGAAATGTGCCTTGCATCATAGTTTTTGGTTCCTTCAAATGGGCAGGGGTGGCTTCTTCTTTCTCTGCCTTCTTGCTGGCATCTGCAACCCTTTGGATTGACTTTGTAGTCACCTTAAGCCCTCCAGACAGAATTTCTTCCTTTCCCATCACTGTGGGCAGGGGTTTCCCAACACATCGCACAGTGCTGCCTGTCACACCTGCTGCATGCACAGCCTCTCTCTCTAACGCACCCTTTGTGCCCGTGCTTTCACATACAAATCCCTTCTTTGCTCCCTCCATAGCCCCTGGCTCACCTCCTGCAATTACTTTCTCTATTTGTTCTTTATTTGGCAAGACATGTATGTTAGCCCCCTGCACAGCCCGCGGGGCATTATCATCTGCCCCCTCCTCTGCTTGGGAAGAGATGAGGGATTGTATCTCTGACTCCTGCTGGAGATTCTTCAGATAGCTGAGATCTCCCTTCTCAATGCAGCTTGCAAAAAGTTGGACATTTCCCTTCTCATTGTCCTCACGCTTGATGGTGGCTGCTGCTTTCTGTTCCTGAGAAGAAGCCAACAGATTCCCAATCGTTGACTTCACATCCCCCTTGACGACTTTCTGCTGGACAGAATGGAACAGGAGGGAGTAGAGAGTCATCTTCACTGATCCCGACTTTGTCTCTTGTAGGACCATCCCCTTTTTGATGGAAGCATCTTGACTGAGGAGACCCTGTAAGGCCTTGGCTACATCTCCACTCAAGTCCTCTTTGCCTTTAACAGCTTCACTCTGGTCCAGCAGCTGCAATGGGCTTATTTTGATCTTGCCCTCTCTGTCCTCCTCCACCAGCACACTCTGTGCTTCCACGTTGGTTCTGTGCAGGAGCTGAAGCATAATCCTTTGCAAGTGGCCTCCCACAATCTCCTCTTTCAGGATCTCTGGAGCTCCTGGGCTGCTGAGCTGGTACTTCACCATCTTCACACTCTCGGTATCATTAGCTTCAATGAGGATCCCATCATGCTGGACAGCCTGGCAAGTGCAGAGAGTCTCTAAAGTCTCCTTCATGGTTCTTTCTTTCAGTTCTATTTCTATGCTATCTTCAGAAGCACTAAATTTATCCAGGGGCGTGCTCTCAAAGAGCCACGTTGTGCTTTTCACATCTGCACGAGGGATCTCTTCTTGGGCCCCAGCACTGGCTGTCACCTCTGTGTCCTTCAGGGTGTCCATGGGCTGGGTTTCAAACAACCAAGTGCAGCGTTTTACATCCCCTTTCTGGCTGTCCTCTCTCTGCACAGTGCTCATAGATGAGCTTCTCTCTGCATCCCCGTACAGGGAGTCCACTGGATGGTTCTCAAAGAGCCAAGTGGATGTTCTCACGTCACCCCGCTGCACGTCACTGACACTGACCATCCTCACGTACTTCTTCTGGCCCACTTGCTGGGACTCAAAGAGCTGCTTGTTGGACTGGACATCTCCCTTCTGCACATCATCCACTGTTCTGGGGACAGACAGCTTTCCCCCTGAGAAGGAGTCAAGAGGCTCTGTCTCAAACCTCCACCGGGCAGTCTGGACATCTCCTTTCTTGATGTCTTCTTGGGTGACAGCCCTAATCACAAACACCTCTTCTTCCTTCTTGATCTGATCCAGGGGCTTAGTTTCAAACAACCACCGTGCACCTTTCATATCACCTTTCATGATTTCTTCTTTCTGCACTGAGGTGACCTCATGATATCCCCCCTCTTTGTCCTGGATAGCGTATAAAGGTTGGCTTTCGAAGAGCATTGTGCAGGACTTGACATTAGCTTTGTTCATGGTGTCTTTCTGGATCTTTTGAAGCTCTGTCTCGTCCACTTTGTCATGGATTTGGTCAAGGGAATAGGTCTCAAATACAAACCTTTTTCCTCCAACATCTCCCCCCTTGGCATCCTTTTCTGGAGGGATTTCCTGGATGCCCTCAGAGTTGTCCTTCAGGGTGTCCATGGGGTAGTTCTCAAAAAGCCATGTGAACTTGTGCACAGACCCTGCTTCAATTGTTCCAGCATCCTTCTGGGATTTTGGCTTGGTGGCTGTGTCCAAAGGCTTGGTTTCAAAGAACTCTTTCACTCTGGACACTTCCCCAGACTGGAACTCCACACGACTGGAGTACCGCATGGTTTTTTTCCGGTCAGCTTCACTGACAGAGCTGCTGCCCAAGGGTTCGGTCTCAAACAGGTGCCGAACAGTTTTGACATCCACTCCTTGTAATTCCTCCTGACTGTAGGCCTTACTGACTTGCAAATACTGCTCCTCCTGGCCTTTCAGGGAGTCCAGGGGCTGAGTCTCAAATATCCATGTGTAGGACTTCACGTCGGCTTGGGGCACACTGCCGTCTTCCTCCTGCTTCTTCTCAGCCTTCTCGTACAGGGTGTGCATGGGCTGGGTCTCAAACAGCCACCGGCAGGTCTTCACATCCCCCTTCTGGGAGATCTCCCGCTTCACTGAGGGATGCTTCTCCCCTTCCATGGCTTGGAGATGAATGACATCCATGGGCTGTGTTTCAAAGAGCCACTTGGCTGTCCTAACATCACCAGCCACCACCTCTTGTTTTGTGATGCCCCGTATTATATCCACTTTCTTGATGCTTTCATCAAACTGGTCCAGGGGCCTGGTTTCAAACATCCACTTGTAGTTCTTGACATCACCGCTGATGATCTGTTCTCTGCTTACCGAAGTGACTTCATGGAAATTGCCAAAGCTATCTTTGATGGCATACAGGGGTGTTGTCTCAAACAGGATTTGGTTGGCTTTGACATTGCCAACTGGAATCTTCTCCTCCTCTTCTTTGGTGGCAGGCTCAGCATCAGCCTGCTTAATGCTGTCTAAGGGGAGAGTTTCAAACAGGGTCTTGAAAGATTTCACATCCCCTTTCACTACCTCTTCCATGCTGGTGGCTGGAATTTCTTCCTCAAATGCCTTGGAGATACTGCCAAGGGGACAGGTCTCGAAGACATGTTTTCTTTGCTTCACATCTCCCTTCTCCTCTGCTGAAAGCTCTACTTTCTTCAAACGTCCCACCTCAAAATTGTCTTTCAGTGTTTCCATCGGCTGTGTTTCGAAGAGCCAGAGTGTAGATTTCACATCACCTCCAATGACTTGTTCTTTGGCTACAACACTTTCTGAAGCTTCTCCTTTCAAGGAGTCGAGAGTCTGGGTCTCAAAGAGCAATCGCTGCTTAGTGACATCTGTCCCTGTGACAAAATCTGTTGAAGCCTTGAAATCTTGTTCTTCAACTGTGATTTCTCTGATGGCATCTAGAGGCTGAGTTTCAAATATCCACCTTGCGCCGCTGACATCGGGCCTTCCAATTTCTTCCAGTGAAATGCCACGGATTATCTGCACTTTGGAAGTGTCCTTGTTAATGGTATCCAGGGGCTGAGTCTCAAACAGCCAGCGAGCCGTCCTGACTGCATTGCTCTGAATTTCTTCTCGGCAGACAGACTTGATTTCGTGGATAGTCCCACTTTTGTCTCTGATGGCACAGAGGGGCTCTGTTTGGAAGAGCCTTACAGTCTTCTTAACATCACCTTTAAGCTCCTGGATTTCTGACTTGAGTTGTAGGATGCTCTTCTCCTCCACTGAGGAGCAGCGTCCTATGGCATCCAAGGACTGTGCTTCAAAGAGCTGTTTGGCCCCTTTCACGTCACCTCCCTGGACAGGCTCCTTGAGAACTGCCTCCTGTACCTCAGTTTCATCCGAATATAGTTTGTTTAATGTGTCCAGTGGTTGGGTTTCAAAGAGCCACCGGGCAGTGCGAACATCCCCTCTAGCAAGGTCTGTTTCTGACACCTTGGCCGATGTTGACAGGTTGTATCCATTTATGGACTGGCTTTCAAACCTCAGGGAAGTGCTTTTCACATCCCCACTGGGAATGATCTCTTCTTCTGTCAACTTCTTCGTGGCTTGGTGGTCCCCAATGGAGTCAAGTGCCCAGTTCTCAAAAATCCAGCGCATGGACTGAACCTCTCCTGGGAGAACTTTATCCAGGTTCACAGAGGCCTGTGCATTGGGATCCTCGGTGTTAAGCATTTCTGCCAGGTCCTCAGTCACAGCTTCTTCCAGGTTCTTCCTGAGCTCAGGGTGCATGTGCCTGTAGAGCCTCTTCAGCTCGTTCACCTGGCGCTGCTGGTAGAACTTGGAGAAGGCTTGCTTTGGAGGAGGCACAGGGAGTGAGTTGAGATCCTGACCCCCCGGAGCGATGACCTGGACTGAGCCAATGGCTGGAGGGGGAGGCAAGTCATCTTCCATTTTCTTGATGGCAACTTTAGATGATTTCTGAGCTTCTGACATCTTTGGGGAAACAGTTTTAAATGTCAGCATCACCTCTCACCCCCCGTCCCTGTGGCTGTTAATGGAGTGAAGGGCAAAGGGAAAAGCCAACAGGGGAAATCCATGCACCCAGTAAGCTCCATACCTTTGGTTCAGTAGCACACAGCACTCCAAAACATCACATCACTGCACACGCTCCAGGCTTAGTGTTAGCCCTGGTTCCACAGCAAAGCGAGGCCTCTAATCCAGGTGAGGTGGTTAGTCTACAATTCCCAGGATTCAGTCCAGCTAGAGCACAACAGAGGTGCCCGATTTGGACTATGGCACCGAGAGAGTGACCAAAAGAAGGATAAGGCTGAATTAGAGAAGTCAGCTAAAAGTTAACTTCTCCCTCCTGCTGCTTAGTGTCCAGGACTGTTGTGTCCCCAGATGAGGACCTGCAGAGAGCCTGGAAACAAAGGATCTGGGTGCAGGAGAAAGCCAAGGAGCTATTTGTGAAGAGATCTCAAGAAGAAAATGGGGAGAGAGGGAACCAAAGTGTCAACGGAGCTGATGAGGTCAGGTAGTGAGGTAATATGATGAGCTTTTGGTAGCACTTTGTGGTGCTCACTGCTCAGGATGGAGGGTTTGGGGAGGGGCGTTCATCTGATAAGTGATTTCTTCTGTTGCACTCAGGAATGAACTCCATGTCACCATTTGCACAAGAATAGATGCACATTTATATAGTTGGAGACTCTGACTTGCAGACTGGTACAGGCACAAGGCTAACTAAGGTTTGCCAACTGCTGCAATCAGCAGGCCAAAATCTGTGTTGCCTTAGAGGGAAAAGTAAGGCTGAGGGACCAGAGGTTGGGGTAACACCTATAGCTGGGGGCCAGAAAAGTTAGACCTGTTTATACTGAGCTCATCTCAAATTCACAGCACTGTGGGTACGGAAGTGAACAGAGTGGACTGTGGTTGTCCAGCCTCCCTTTGAGCCTCCATTTCTGCAATTTTTCTCCTCAGCTTGTGCATCCTAGGCACAGAACACTGAACTGAATACCTGCAACCTGCACTGGCCTGGGCATTTGTCCACATGGAAGGTAGCTGAAGCCTTTAATCATTGTCTAAAAGAGACTGTAATCCTGGTGGCTTTCCTTTCAGTAAACAGATCTGCTGACCCTTGGCATGCCTGTGCAGTTACGTCTGCAGAGTTATGCCTGGAATATTATTAGTTGTTGCTCAAAGCAATGGTGCACGGTGTTATTTCACTCTGTTACACACAGATTGTTCTTGCTAAAAATAAGTTTTGAACATTAGTAAAAGAAACCCACACTCAGAACACCAAAATCAGCATATTTTGCAGCGAGTGAAAAAATGCAAATCTTTTGCATGAGCCAACATACTTAGAATGTATTTTTTAAAATAAGGGTTTTCTTGTTGGGTATTTTTTTTTTTTTTTAATCTCTGAAGAACTTCTGAATGTGGAGAAGGGCAACCGAGCAGCTGATAGCTATATTCAGTATGGAAGTGCTCCTGGCTGCCTTGCGTGGGTATTTAGATCACACTCACAGGCCACAAATATTTGGTTAGATAAGGGTGCTTATCTCAAACATTTCCTACCTTGCTTTTTTTCTGTCTGTGGGGAGAGTGAATGGAGTTGTCCTTCACAGTACTCTGGAAAAGATATGAGGAGAAATGCCATTGAACTGCACAGGAAGACACATTATCTGCATATATATTTTTATGTACTTATGTGTGGCAATGTGTATATCAATTACAGAGACCTGAAAACCATGCAGGTGTGGTTTTCTGTTTTGGTTTACTGGCAGTTCTGTACAGTTGAGAAAACAGTTTTATTCCAGGTTGATCAGAAATATGTTTTCTAAAGTCTCAGTCAACAAATAAAACCCCGAACCCATTTTTTTAAAGTTAGGGGAAAACCAAAACTAGCACTGATTTTTCCAAAGTTTGATTTAGCCTATATTTTCCTTATACTTCACTATTTAAAAAAACAGCAAACATGATCTACATTTGTAATTGCATTATGAATTGTGTAATTTATTGCTTTGTAATTAAAAAAAAAATTTCTTGGTTTTCTAACCAGCTGTAATTTTCCAAATACAGTCTCCACTTACTTATTTTCAACTGAGACTTCTTCACCTGGACCTCTCCCTGATACACACTTGAGAGACTGCATCTCTGAACAGAGGCCCCATAAAAGGTTGAGAGTGTGGGTAAATATGAGCCTGCCTGCAGGAAGGGTCCAGGTATAAAATCCCATCCCATGTTACTTCTGGATCACCAGTGGAACTAGAGAAATGGGAAAAAATGTGCCTCATAACCCTTATAACCCGAATTATCCCGTGGCCTGATGATCAACCTGGAGTGGAGGATTAAATCCCTGGATCCCAGACTAAGGGATAAAAAAGGAGAAGCACAGGGAGATTGCACTGTAAAGTTATGCTTGAGTGTGGCATATATGGACATACATATATATATATATACATAAAAAAGAAAAAAATTTTTGTCTGTGTGTTGGAATGAGGATAGCATGGAGATGTACGTGTTACTCTGTACTAAATATTTCCTCCATGGATGTATGTGAATATAAATGTGGAAATATAACAGAAATCTTATGTATGAGTAAACTGTATAGTCTAGTGTGTGTGTGTGCATGTGTGAATTTAATAAGTATGTGATACTGTGTGTGTTTGTATACATTTATCTTTTATTTGCAAGTGACAAGGGGAAAATGGTCACTTTTGGGAAACCAAACAGTGTTTCTTCAGATTTACAAAACCAGACATGTTCTCTCTCACCCTCTCACAGCCACTTGCCGGGACAGGACATTGCTGGGATGCCGCTGGTGGCTGGGGAGGGGGAGGACCTGGTCCTTACCGGCTGTGCGAGGCTGGTGTCAGCAGCAGCAGCTGTCTGGGAGAGATACAGAGCCGACAGCTCCTTCACGGAGGGTGCAGAGGACCTCCCTCGTCCTTGCTGAAGGATGTGGCTGGTGCTGCCTGATGGGTCTAAAAATGACCGTGCCCGATCATCTGAAACAGGGACAGACGTGTGTGGTGAGCCACGAGCCACAGGTGGGAGGGCAGGGCCAGCATTGGTGTCCACAGGCTCTGCCAGGCCCCTGGCACCACACACCGAGCTCCCCCACAGCCCCCCCCAAACTACCCTGGTCCCCCAAAACTTAACATCACACCCTTCTGGTTCAGGAAGAAAATATGGACATTCCCTTCTCCTTCGTGGTTGAGATGGATGTTGAGCCTGGCTGAGAGTGATGCATTTGGCAGCAACCTGATGCCCCCGTTCCAGCATCCCTGGGCAAGGCCATCACCAAACATGAGTGAGTCAGAGGACATGGAGGAGCTACACATACTCAGCTTGAGCCAATTCCCACTTTTTTTGCTCTGTGGCCACACCACTCTCCTGTGGGTGTGCCTCACAAGCAGTTATATCCATTTATCTTTGCCTCTCCCCTGAGAGCTCATTTCAGGAGAGATGAAAAGGGTGAGACTTGCCTCAGGATGTAGCAGGGACGCCTTGGCAGAGCCACAGGACCAAACCCTGCTCTGAATTTACATACCAGATGTTTTGAGCTGCACCAGTTCTCATGGGGTCCCCACTGGAGCTTCAGTTTTCAAAGAAAGAGGCAACTCCAAAATGTAGCTAAGACTTTTCTTTTTGCGGTAATCTGCCAGATGTGAGGATGGCCATCTCCACCTCCACAATCATATATAATATATAGATCTTTACACCTACAGGATGCATTTCAGCCCTCCAGGTTAGTCAGGGCTGTAATTTCTCTGTTGCCACTGTAAAAACACGAGAAGGTTCTCCCGTTCTCTGCCGGGCTTGAACTGCTGCATCTGGATTTAGTGAGGTATTTGCAATGCTTTCTGTTTGAACAATGGGCTCTCTCTCCACAAATCCAGCTATTGCACAGCCAGGAAAGGGCTGATGAACTTTTTAATATGTGCACACTAGAAGCACTGCAGCCATTCCAGCATTCTTTGCCTTCAAACCTCAGCCCCGGAATGACAAGAATTAGAAAACAACAAACCTAATGACTCTCCTTCTTTGTGTTCTGCATTTAAATTTAGATTTTCAAGTTTTTCTCTAAAATACTGAAAGAAGCTTACTCTGGTTTTATTTTAAACTGACAAGAGGCAACTTTGTGCACTAAAGGTGCTTCAGTTAAATACCAGTTTCTATAGACACAAACATGCACAGAAGAGCCATGATGATAAGAGCAGGGGGACCTCAGTGAGTTGTCAGACCCTGCCAATTGTGCTGCTGGAAGGTGCCAAACCCCAAGATTTCTGTTGTCCTTCGTTCCAGCTGCTCCTGCAGATGTGCAGGCATTTTGATGCAGAACCAAGGCTGGATACATGGGGAAGCAGTGGGATGCAATACAGATTTAGCTGCTCAGTTCTGCTGGAGGTCAGTAGGACACCAGAGCAGGAAACAGGAAAAGATATTTCCTTAAAGCTTTTTTTTTATTCCTAAATCTCCATGTAAATACAGCACCTCTGTCCCTGATTTCTGCTGTCCACAGCTTAAACATCGAGGCAAAGGAAATTGTCTGTCTACAGCTACTGTAGCCAGTGGCAAGGCTTGGGCAGACCTGCTGCATTCTGAGACAGACTGTGAGAATGCAACCACCCTCTGGTTGCATCATTTTCTCCCACTCTGCTCAAGGTACCCCAAACTTTGACTAGATCCTGGATTTTTTGAGATTAACAGCATCCTGGAAGTCATAGAATGGTTTGTGTTGGAAGGAATTTTGGAGAACATCTCGTTCCAACGCCCCTGCCATAGGGAGGGATGCCACTCACTATCCCAGGTTGCTCCAAGCCCTGTCCAGCCTTGCCTTGGACACTTCCAGGGATGGGACAGGCACAGCTTCTCTAGGCAACCTGTGCCAGGGCCTCACCTCCCTCACAGCAAAGAATTTCTTTCTAATATCTAACCTCAATCTCTCCTCTTTCAATTTAAAACTGTTTCCCTTTGTCCTAGGGACATCCAGGAGGGTTCTTGCAGCCTGTGCTGAATTAGTTGCAGAAAGCTTTGGAGAATCAGAAAAAATTCCATTTGAGGAATTTGAAAAATCTTGCCTGAGAATCTCCTTCTTTCCTCCTACATTGCTGAATGACCTACTTGAAAGGCAAAAAGGAGTCCAATCAGTCTGGCAAACAGAAAGTTTCTTCTTTGCATGGTAAAGAGATTTGGCTAAGCCCCCCAGTAAGAGCAATGGGGAGAACTGGGCACAGTGAGCCTTGCTTGCTTCAAGGTAGAAAGGAAACCAAGCACAGATTTGCAGCCTTTCTGGCTGAGAAAATGAACACAATCCCTTGACTGTCTTGAGCACCATCTCTAGGAGATGGGAGCACCTCATGGCAAGGCAGGGACCCTGCCTAGGCTGACATGAATGTTCCTGTGATTAACCAGTTCAGTGCGAAGTGTTTAGCAAAAGCATCCCTGTGTCCATGAGCTGGGCTGGTGATGTTTAATGGTCTTCTCCCTAGACTATGGGCAGTACTGCTGAGATGATATAATTTTTACTAACCTATAGGCCTGTAGGTTCACATACTGCACAAAGAAAAGCAACCTGCCCCTCCAACCACGAATAAATAATGCCGCTGAAGGAAGATTTCCAGTTCAGGCAGTGGAAAATAGCACAGTGTCAGTGTTGTCCATTCCTTCATCCATTAGCTTGGATGGATGAAAGGCCACAGGGCTTGTTTCAACAACAGATATAATTAGATAAAAGGCTTTCATTGAAGGCATCCCCTTATCGCTGCCTTTGCTTTCTTTTCTTATTTTTTCTTCTTCCCTTCTCATTTTTGACTATATATATATACTGTTGGGGTTTTTTTGTTTGTTTTTTGTTATTTTTTTCAGTGCACAGGCTGTGCATAGCCCTATGTTTGCTTATCACTTCTTCCAAAGCCTCCTGCCTTGGTGAGGGGCTGCTCCAACCTGCTGCGCTGGCTCTGCGCTTGCACAAAGTCTGGTCTCTGCCTGACGAAACAGGCTGCTGCCACCCTCTAAATCGCTAATTATAGATAAGAGCCAAAGAACAACAGCTCGTGCCGCCAACGAGAAGGCTGAGCTGTCACGTGTGCGCACCGAGGGCATCCCAGGAGCTGGGAGCAAGGTGCGGCTTCACAGCACGCCCTGGGAGGGAGCGGGGAGCTTCCCAGCCGCAGATGCTGAAGCACAGCTAAAGGTCGCTATGCGCACCAGGCTTAGGGTGATACTTGTTGTGTATGAGGTGGAAACCCAGCCTGAAACCTGTGCCGGGCTCCGCGTTTCTGCCTCGCTGAGTGAAAGGGCTTCGCTGGCGCTCCTGGCATCTGCTCCAGCACTGAGTGATGCATCCCGCGCCGCGCTGATTGACTGCACGGACTGCGGCCCCAGGGGTGTTAAACACGATACTTCAGGCATTAAAGCATCCCCTGCGAGCTAAAATAGGAGCAAAAGATCCCCTGAAACCCCTCTCCTCCCGTCCCACCCAGTGGCTGGCACCGCGGCCGACGGCGCTGCTGTCCAAATGAAGGATACAGGGAATGCTCCTCCCTGCTGGCGTTTGTCGGCAAAATGTCCTTCGTGCCAGTGTCTGGCGCCGCATGAATCTGCACATTTTGTGTGAGGGGCTGCAATGTTAGGATTGCCCATAAGAAGCAGCTGTCGGGTTTCTTGAGCTATTCCCGTGCCCCACGTTTGTGCAGGTCGGGCTTGGTTTACAGCCTCTTTGCCGCATAAGTCACACCAGGCAGGGAGGGCTGTGGGACAGGGAAACTTGCAACAGGGCAAAATCATTCCTTGTATTCCTTTGTACTCACAGATCTTTCTAAACACAGGGGGAGGAGGCAAGCAATGGGGGAAAATACTCTAAAATATTAATCCAGAAGTTCATTCACTTCCTCTCCAGTTACTGCCCATAAATCACTCAACTCTCTGTCCACTGCTGGAGATAATATTGCAGGTCTCTTGAACCAGAATCATCTTACACCTGGTAGCCAGCTCCTAACAAGTGGAAAACAAATCACCAACAAAACCTCTGCCCCCTCCCTCCCCTGAGAAAACCCCATCTCACCAGTAACAGGGTAGCTCTGTCTCACTCTACTTTCTATTTAAACCACTTTATCCTGTGAACAAACAACGCTACCCACCTGTTGGTGCCCACCACCTCTGCCGCTGGCACTGCTTCACAGCCCGGCTCCCACCACCAACCCCAGTGAGCTACCGAGCGCCTGAGTCACCTATTAAAAAAGGAAGCTGCAAGCTCAGCACCAGTCTCCCGGGTCTCCTGGCCAACCACATGTCATCGGCTGTGCTCCCAAAATCAGCCGCCCTGAGCAAACACAGCTGCTAAGCAAAGCCCTTTGTGTCACCGCGCGCGCCCCACGGCACTCCGGGAGCTGGGGGTTGTGTAACAGGGCCTGGGATCACATGGGGGCTTGTTCAGGGCTTGCACGAGTCAGGGGAAAGGGGTGGCCTTGTGAAGGAAGTTCTGCCAGGGTCCTGTCCCTCTCCATCTCTCACTGATGGGAGTGGTGCTGTGGAGAGCATCTCCTCCCAAATCTGGCATCCTCAATCCACTGCTCTGACATTGCTGCTCTGCAGGTCAGTTTTGGGTTTGCCATGTTGGCTGCTGGGCCTGGCATGTCCTGTGCTGTGGAGCACAGGTATGTTGTGGTCTTATGCCTTGGCTACTCCATGGTTCAGGTGCCATGAGGCATTTAGTTCATCCCATGTACTCAAAGCCAGTGGGAGCAAGGGACCCGTGTCCTGGAGTTCCTTGGCACCAGGGAAATTAGGGCAGGAAAACACTTGGTTTCTTCACACTGTGAAAGCAGCTTTCTTCTCCAAGGGGATGGAGGTAAACTGACAAAGAGATGCTGCTTTGTGGCACTCTGGGGTGGTTGTTTCCTGGAAATTTGGGGCTGGTATTCTTCCGTGCCTGGGATCAGCCATGGGTTACCCCCATCATGCAGTCACTACCAGCTCAGCCTCCTGACCCAGGAGGGTGTGTCACTCCTGTGTGACTGAACGTGTCCCCATTCCCACCTGCTTTCCCCTGCTGTTCATTCCAGTGAAACTTTAGCAGCTCACTGACCTGTCCCAAAGCTGGAAGCACATCTCTGCTGATAGGGACCTCATTTCCTAAGTGCCTCTGCCCTTGGATGTGGCAACTGCATGTGCAGAATCACATCTGTCCCATCCTCCTCCCATTTCTTCTCCCCAGAGAATCCATTCCCTGACAAAAGTGACTCCTAAATACTGGCAGGGCTCCACGGCTGGGCTGGGGGAATTTGCACAGATGGGTGAGCACCCACAAAAGTTGGCTGGGAAACCAGTGCTGCTGCTTAATCCAGGAGCCAGGCAGCCCATTGGGGGTGCTCAGTCAGCGGGGAAAGGTTTAAATCTCTGCCCAAAACCCCTCTAAAAGAGGCTCTGGTCCACAGGGAAGCTCTGCCAGAGAGAACACATGCCGAAGGAGGTGTGGGAAGCAGGGCAGGCTCCCTGTTGCCCCAGTTTGAAGGCTGCTGAAAAGGTGAGTGGTCCTGAGATACTTCAGTGATGGGTGGGCAGTGAAGGCTAGTCCTGGGAGGGTGAGGATTTGGGCAGGGGAGAGCATCTCTATTACTCATTGCCCTCACAACCCATGGTGAGGCTTTAGAGAATGTTGAAATATTATCTGTTTTTACAAAGGAAGGGGAAAAAAAGATGGGACAAAGATGCAATGGGGAACATCGATGGGATTTTAGCCTCTAGCAAAGACTGAGAACCTGTCATGCTCTAAAACACCCTGCTCACCCTCACAGGTGCTCCCTCCTGATGCCTAGATCACACTTTGTTCTCTTTGCAAACTGCAGTACTTTCTCTCATTTTCAGTCCTACAAAGGACTGTGCATGTTTGAAATTCAAGCTTTTTCTTTCTGCCGTGGATGGCCCCATTCTGTGGCAGAGAGGCAGTTGTAAACATGTTCTTTTTACACAGAATTCATGTGGGTTTTTTACTGTTTTGGTCCAAGAGTACCTGTTTGTTATAACTCTACGGGCTAAGAATTGACCTTTAAAAGTGAGAACTGAGATTTTCACATGCTCACCTACAAACTCAGATGTGAGAACAGCACTGATTACAGTTATATGATTAATGTAAATCATACAACTTAACAAAGCTTTTTTTTTTTCTGATTCGAAACTTTCATGAGTACACCTTGTTCTTTCAAATGAATTTGTCCAGCATCACATACAATAGATCCCTGATTTGGAGGTGGGGAGCACTGCTGATATAAAACATAAATGTAATGACTAACACATATAAAATAAATAGAAATAATTCCCTTTTGAAAGGGTTTAAGAGAGATTTTGCCCTGTCTGCAAGCCACATCTTGCAATTATTAGAGGAACTCTGGTACATAGAGTTAATAAGTGAATTCTGGGGTGGGAAATGAAAAGAAAACCACCAGAAACAGAGGAAGGTGCTAGACAAAGAAGTAAAATAAAATAATGTAACTAAAGACCAGCTGTGTTGAAGAGGAAATAAGAATTAAATTATCATTTCATGCTTTAGGAGTTGTCTACTAATTATAGTCAAATAATTAACATTTTGCACATGTATAAAGTTGCATTTGCAAATCTGAGAGGGTGGGAGGCGGTGAAAGAAAAAAAGAGTGTCTTGTTTCCTGTCCTTGATTATCAAAATCAGATCTCTTTGCAATTTCCAGCACATCCAAACTGAAGGTTCATTATCTTTGGTCGCTTCTGAAAATGTTTTTGGCTCTTCATTGTCAGCTGGAATTTCTTTGCAGGAGCAGCATTATGACCCCACAGGTAATTTAAAGAGCTTCTGAGAAGAGTTGGGAAAATTTAGCCTCAGGCAGAGCTGAGTATCTGCCCCAAGGCAGCTCGGGGCTATTTCTGGGCTTTGCAAAAATCCAGGAATGTGGAGGACTCTATTCTGGGCACCAAAAAAATGCCAAGAAGCTCTGCTGAGAGACAGCTGCGAGTGGCATTGCTGTTTGGGGACATGGCCTTCCCGAGTGGGCCAACTGCTGTGGGCTTCTCTTTCCTTAGGAGGGCTCCAGCATCACCCCATCAGCCCAGGTTTTGGGTGCCAAGGGCCTGGAGGAGGTGGGTGCTGCCCTGAATGTCCCCTCGGCATCGCCTCATTCTCTGTGTTCCTCTGCTAAGTGAATAAAGGGTTAATAAAGGCCGAGTGGGTGCTTAGTGACTCTGTCCCTGGCTGTGTGTCACTGGGGGTGTCCAGCACTGCCTCCTGACACATCGTGGATCACACCCCGCTCACGCCAGCACCGTTCTCGTACCCTCCAGTGACTCTTTATCTGCTATTCACAGAGGGGGTTTTCACTGGAATGTGACAAACATCCCTGCTTGACATCCATTCCCCTGTTTCTCTGTCTCCCCTACCCCACCATCAGCACTACTTTTATCCCTAACCCCTCTCCTGTTATCTTTTCCCTCCTGCAGCACAGCTTCTCATCCCTCACAGCCCAGAGTTCAGGATGACCCCTCGTGATAACAACTTCTCTCCCTCTAAAATCCCCTTCCCCAGGGAAAGCAACATCGAGCTCCCCACTGGAATAGCCTCAGCCTGGGGAGAGGGCTTCTTGGCATGCCACAAATACCAGACCATTTAAGGGAAGCCCTCTTTCACCCCTCTGAAGAGATACCTTGGGAATGTGTGCACAGGCATGAGCACCGTGAGCATCCCCGGCCTCACATCCTGCCTGGGATGCAGGGCCCAGCTGGGATCAGGCTGTGGCGTGCATCTCTAGGCATTTCTTTGCCATGCCATGGTGTTTACGTGGGGGCATTGCAGGGATGCCACACGCCTTGAGGAGCTGCAAGGCCCTGCCTTGGCTTTCTATTCTTGTCCCGGTGTTTCCATGCCGCTGTCGGCTCTTTATCACCAGCAGCCAAGAAAACTTAATACTATTTTGGACGAAAGAGTCATACCCCAAACCAAATTAGCAGTATCCTTTAAAGAGAAAACCCCGAACCCACTTGCAGCTACTGAGATTCCTGGAGATTTCCATTTGTTTCTGAGTAAGGCAAATTGCCAGGGAGAATATGGGAGAGGAGAGAAATGGTTGGCTTGAAAGAGTAAGGTACCAGTAAGTTACAGTACTTCAAGAAAAGATTACTATTACTCTGTTAATTCCTGGGACTTTCACCAGTGTTGAAGAAGGGTTTGCTCTCTTCTAGTAACAGGTTTAGGGCATCCTTACGTGGTTTCCCCCCAAAAGGAAGCATTTGATTCCTAAAAAATACTGAGTCTATTCAAGGGCTGAAAACAGCCTTTGAAAGATGTTCCTGCAAATTTCCACCCATGCTGAATCCTTTAATCACCACTAGTGGATCATCTACCACTTTGCCTGGACAAGAATATGGATTTTATATCTTGCCTTTTCTCACCAAGTGATATCTGTACCTAAGGCATAAGAAAAGAAAGGCAGCTCCACTTCTTTTCCCCTAAATCCCTGTTTTCCTACAAAAATTTAAAGCTACTTCACTTACTTTTTAGATACAAAGTTTTGGGTGAAAACTGAAGACATGGCTGGAATTGGGAAAGCTATAGAATTTCTGTTATTCTCACAGCCACCAGCAGGATGTGAATCTCAGAAGGAAACATCAGCCATTGACAAATGCCTGAGCTGAAAAACATACTGCTTTCAGCTCAGGTCAGGCCATTCCCACAGTGACTGAGGGGCATCCCCAGGGCTGGACCTGCAATCCTGGATCTCCTGGTGACCATGAGACAGCCCTTAGAGCCAAAAGGGAAGTGGATAATGCGGTGTGAGAAACACATGTACACACACAGGGGCACATTGCTTCTCCATCTTAGAGTGACTCAGGTTTTTGGAGTGTCCTTCCACACGTGTGAGCACAAACAGGGAGTGGGGTATGGCCACATTAATGCTGCTGACCCCACAGGCTTCTGAAGCCCTTTGTTTGGCTCAGGGTCACAAACACATCTCTCAACCCTCTCTGGGGACAGGGATTGAAGAGAAAGGGAAAGAAATTCCCTCCTTAACTAATCCTTCCTCACTCCCGTTCCCTAGGGATGTAAGATCAAGCAAAGCTCATTTCCTTCTGAGCAGTCCATGTTCTGCTGTCGACCCATAACCAGTCCTGAGCACCGTTTGGGTTTGGAATGTGCCCCCTCCACCCCCAGCATCCCTCTGGCTCAACTGAATCCCATACAGATTCTTTCCCATTTTTGTGCTCAGAGTGACCAGAGTCATGGTAAATAACAGTATTTTTTGGGGGACAGAGTAGACACTGAAACCCCTCCTCACGAATTTCAGCCTCAAAGCTGTGAACTTCAGTATTTCAGGATGGAGGAAAAGCACACAGGTGCCATGCTCTGTTTCTGACTAGAACATGCCCAGGTGCCCTGAACTATGGTCTTGAACTAAAACAAAGCCACCACACATGGAACACACCTTCTGCAGCACAGGGCAGGATTTACCAAGTTCTGGGCCAGCAGAATAAAATCCATGGCTTTCCATGAGCTGCAACACCACTTCCATAATGTGAAACACTAAGCATCCTCCTTTGCCCTGCATTTTAGGATCAGTCTGAGGTTCATATTCATGCAACACTTCCCCGTGCTCTAATCTACCCCAAAATTTACTTACGGGGAGGTCTCTGTAGTCCCAACAGGTGAGTCGCGTCTCAGACAGCCCCAGTGGAAAATCTGCGTGAAACCCAGGGCCAGGCAGCCCTTTGTGTATCCCAAAAGGAGCCCTGCTCCACACCACACACCCTCGGTCCTGTTCACTGCCTCCCAGTGGTCTCTGGCAGCTGGTTTTATCTCAGAGTGCTGGGCTATGTTGAGAGGATGAACCACTTGGTCTATTTTTAGGGAACAGTGAAATTGCTCTTCCACCAGGCTGAGTCAATCATGAGTCCCAGCAGTCCCACACAGGGGCTGGGAAAGGCTGGAGCCCTGGCTTATTTTCAGAATTTATTCATTCAAAATACCCCTGGTGTAACCTGGTACGGGATAGGGGATGCATCCAGGCAGCAGTGCAATGGGGAAGAGGCATTTCCCTGACTCACTGTCATGTCCTCAGGCTGTGATCCATACAGCCGGGCCCCTCTGTCACCTCTGGCCACTGCCAAGGTTTTGAGAGAAAAGCTGGGAAGGTGGCAGGTATTACCTGCATTTTCTGGTTCTCTATTTCCTCATCAGTCCCAGTATTTATTTTAGAACCAAGAAGGAAAGAAATTACTTTAGGAAAGTGACTGAAAGAAGGACAACCATTCTACCTGCTTCATGGTAAGCTGGGAATTCCTCCCATCCCTGCAGCAATGTGGTGTCACAGGTAGTTGCTCTGGGAAGTGTTTGGAGAGGGATAATAATAAAACACTCAGTTCTGGAGGACTCTTAAAGCCCTCAAAGTCCAGCTGGGCAATGGATGCTGTTTTTAGCGTGTTAATGGTGGGTAAATCTCTATGCCAGAACTGGGGATACTGCCTGGCCAATATAATTTGCAAATACAAATATAACCAAGGGCTCTGAGCATGATTTTAAGATTTTTATCCCACCTTTAGCAGGCTGGGATAGCAATTCAACTGGTGTACCCAGTGATATTGAACCAGTCCCAGCTGCTCTCTCTTTGTTTCGCTTTTCTGACACCTTCAGAGAGGGTATGTTTGAGAACATCACTCCATGGCAATGAAAGATGTGGGTTGGCTGTGCCAGTACCAGAAGTCCCCATCACCTGAGATAAAACACTCCATGTTCTTTGTTCCAAAGGGCCAAGCAACTGATGTTGATTTTCCAGTTTCATGGAATCCCAAAGTGGTTTGGGTTGGAAGGGACCTTAAAGATCATCCAGTTCCCAACCTCCTGCTATGGACAGGGACAGCCTCCACTAGATCAGGTTTTTCAGGGCCCCATCCAATGTGGCCTTGAACTCTTCCAGGGATGGGGCATCTACAACTTCTCTGGGCAACCCATTTCAGTGCCTCACTACCCTCTGAGCAAAGACTTTTTTCCTAACATCTAATCTAAATCTCTCCTCTTTTAGTTTTAAATAATTACGCCTCATCCTCTCCCTATGTGCCCATGTTAGGGTTTCTTCCCCTCTTTTTATAAGCCCTCTTTGAGTACTGAGATGTTTAAGTTTCTTCATGCACTTCTCCTGGATAGTTATGCTGGGCTTTTACAGGGGTGTTTGGAGGGGCTGCTGCCCCTCTCTTTTCCCTATGGGTCTGCAGGTGTCAGGAGAGGGTGCAACACATCACCCAGGCTGCAGTTCAACATGAGGTGTGGTTTTCTTGCCAACATCACATCCCATCACATCATGTCCAGCTGCAGAGGACCATCTGTTTTCACTGAGGCTCCCGGAAAGGTCCAGCTCCTCTCTACCATAGCCCAGTTTCTTTAACCATCCTGCAGGGCTGAGTTGCCATTCCCCTGCTCTCTGCGTTAAGCCCAGTGCCTCGGGAGATCATCATCCCTCCTTCTGTTGTGGTCTCTGCATTCTTTGTTGCTTCCTTCAATAAATGAGGATCACAAGAAGAGCTGTCAGGAGGGTGCTAGACAGGTCCTTGATGGCCAGCCAGGCAGAGGGCTGGGATGGCAGGGGCTATCAGCAAACACACACCCGCTCAGGCTGCACCAAGCGGGTGGCAACGGTGTCTGCAGACACAGCAGCACACTGGGGACAAAGATATCTTATTTATTCCATGTGGATGGAGGGACATAAATACAGGAGGTGAAGGGCAGAGCAAATCAGCTCAGTCAGCAGCTCACAGTGGGTATTTGTGTGTCCTGGCCTGCCTGTGCCTGGCAGGAACACACAGGGTGGGTGGGTGTATTTGTGTGGAGCTCTCTTTTCATCTGCAACATATACGTGTTCTCTCTGCACACATGGCTGGCTGTTCACACTCCTGCTATCTCTCTCCATCCCTAGGTGAAGGACCTGCTCTGCTATCGGCTGTGACTTCCACGTGGGTCCCCATCAGTGCCCCTGCAAACAGCTCCCGTGGCCCTGAGAGATCCGAGCTACCTGACAGCTCTGTACAGCTCCTGGGGAAGGTTTTGTCCTCTTGTCTGAAAGACAGCAACTAATTAGAAAGCAGGAAATGAGAAAAAAAAAAAAAAGATTACTGAGGCACTGGGATTTTCTGAGAGGTGCTGAGAGTGTGATGGGAGGGATCAGCAGCCTGGGGGTCTGGAGCAGAGGGCAGCCCTGAGCCCTTGACTGAGATGGGATGGCTCTTGCTGGAAGCCCAGTGAAGAGGGCTTCACTGGGCTAGGGTCCTAGCAAGGGAAAGGCTCTTTGGGTTAGATTGAGTGAAAGCAGAGACTGGGGCTTGCAGGAAAAGCCAATTAGGAGGGACAAGCTTGTCTGCTTTGATTGTTGGCAGAGCTCGGCCAGGCTCAGCAGAGGCTGATTCCCTCCCCTGCTCTCCACGACTGCCTGGGAACTACTGCACACTCCCATGGCAGCCTCCCCAAAAAATGCCTGTGATATCAGCTTCCCTAATCGGTCACAGGGGCTGGGAGAGGTGAAAGGAGATGGGTGGCATGTCCTGCTGCCCCTTCTTTCTGTGATCTGGGGTGCTTGAGTCAGGGGACAAGATGGACCTCCTGCCTAAACACCCCAAGTTTCCATCCTGCCCGAGTTGCAGAGGCACAAAGCAATGAGAGCTGGGCAGATTGGGCACTTACAGGAGTCCTGACATTCAACTGCTGCCCAAGAAAAGCAACTGCTTAAAGGGAAATGAGCTTTTAAGGTTTATTTCGACTGCAGGAACCTCTATCACGGCGATTGCCAGAGCTTCCTGGAGCCGTCTGTCGCACAAGAACAGCCTTTTATCTTAAATCAGCATTTTCCCCCCGCCTTTCAGACCTTTCCAGTTCACTAGCGATGTTCTCCCGAGCCCGTCTGCCGAACAGCGTGATGCAGACGGCGGGATGATGGCTGCAAAGCCCCGGGTCATGGCGAGAGGGAGGGCGGCAGCCTCCCCCACCGCTGGGGCTGGGGCACCGTGTCCGGACCATCCTTTAGAGCCCGATTTTGGGATGGCAGTGCAGCAGTTCCGCGGTCGCTAGATGGCACCGCACCTCCTCGCAGCAGAACGCGAGGGTGCTGCAGGCAGCAGGGGATGAAGCCTCCCCATCAAGCAAACCCTTGAACCAAACCTAGGTCTCCCTGTGTGCAGGATGGGGGACCCCGCTGTTTCCTGCCCTCTCCTTCGCCTCCTCTCCTTGCTTTGAAGATTCCCCTTGTGTGGAGGTCGAAATGAACATAGAATGGAATAGACAGGGGGAGGAGGGGTTTGCAGGTGGTTTTGAGGCTGTCTGGTTGCTCTGTAATTTGCAGTCACCTCAGGCTCCTGTTTCATCTTTGCTCTGCACCGAGGTAACATCCCCGTGTTCCCTTCAGCTGGAAGCCCTGGATAATGGAGCGGTGTTAATACATGTGAGCACAAACCCGTGTGCACGTCCCACTTCTCTTTTCCTTGGCCACAATTCCCTCTCTCTGATTGCCAAAATTCATCTAGAATTGTTGATTTTTAAATCCAGAGTACTCAGGAGACTCTACCTGAAGTAAATTAGCTGTTGCCTTCTCCTTTTGAATATTAAAGGACTCAAGCTTTTAACTATTTCCCTTTGGGAAAAATGGTTCCTTGATTTGCCATCTTCCTTCCTAGGAAGAATTTTGTTCTGCTGTGTGAATCTTCCAGTGCTTGGTTTAATCTCATTACTGCAGACTACAGCCACTTGCACCTCTTTAATTAGTGACTTGGTGACGTCTTTGGTGGCAGCTTCATCTGATATCGCCAGCACGACCAGGGGCACAGCCCAGCTGCTTTGGCTGCCTGGGAATGTACTTTTCTCAGGGGTGTACAGCCGTCCCCTTTGAGCAATGCTCAGGTCTGCAGCAGTGTCTCAGGTATGACTGTGCTTTGCCTGGAAAGATATGTAGCCAGTGATGCTTTGACTTTTCGTGCAGTTATTCAGGTCCAAACTGACATGTGTTTGCTGATAAACCCAACTCCAGTCAGCAGAGCTGTCTTGAACACTGCTACGCTGTTGCCTGCCATATCAGGCATCCCAACCTCTGAGTACTGCGGTCTGTGCTTAACTTACATTATTGTGTGGCTTCAAAGCACTCAACACTGCTTTCCCCATCCCAGGTCTGGGATGTCATCCCTTAGGAAGGGCAGTGGGACTGTCCCTGTGGGGTGGGGAGGAGGCTTCAGTAGAAGATCTGCCCTGATCACTGCTGGGGCTGATGGAGCACTCACGTCTCTCTCGCTCCATGAGAATGACAGAGCACAGGACAGGTACAGCCTTGGATGTGTCTGGTCTCTGGGAGATTTGGGACAGCTGGTTCCTGGACTTTTTTAGGAAGCGTTACAACTCCCGTCTCTGAGTAAATCCAGCACCTACCTCAGCAGTAGCTGTTGTATTCCCAGCTCCCTGGATGGAATTGCCTCCCCAGAAGGACCTCACACAAAGCCCTTCCAATGAAGCACGACCACATGAAGCCATGGCTATTACAAGGCCTTTGAGTCAGGGGCTGGGAAGTGGTGTAAGGCTCTAAGATTGGATGTGATTCACCCCTTGCCAGCCAGAGGAAAACACGTCCCTGGTGCTAGAAAAGGCACACAACACTGTGACAGTGTTGGGCTAGATAGCATGGTGACATCATGTGCTCTGATACCAAGGAAATAAAATCCCAGCCATGCTGTGAAAACCTCAGCTCCATCATTCATGTGCTCATGTAAGAGACTTCCCATGCAGCTGGGTAATTAAATACAAGGTCTCAAATCCAGTGTGTGATCCATTTCCCTTTCTTGTGTGACAGGAGAGAAAGAAATGGAAAGGAAAAAGAACAAATCCTAAATACATGGTTTATGAAGACCCTGGATTCCTGATCCAGGGCCAAAAATTGTGGGATGGTCCAGTGGTGTCTAATCCAGTCACTATGGAATTTTTTTGAGACCTGGGTTTTTTCTGCCCCAAGTCAAACAGCAAAGTTTGGCAAAATTCAACTCTTTCCCATGCAAAGCTTGGATTTCTCGCTCTTGACAGATGCCTCTTGCCTTGAAATATCCCTGACCTGCTTTAGTCCCGATGATACCATAACATTAGGAATCACTTACATGCCCTATGTTAAGCCAAGGATGACTCTCTAATACACCACTTCTGCCAAATTCTAAAAGGAGCCCAGCCAAGGCTCCTTAGTTAGGTACAAAGGAACGTCTCCCTCTTCCTCTCCTCAAGGCTGAGGTGCAGGGAGATATTACTCATCCCAAACTGAAATGGATGTATTTCTGCCTTGGTATTTAACAGCAGCTATTTTTAACTGCTGGGATAACAGTGCAGGGAGAGCCAGCATGACTCTGTGGACTCATCACTGGCCCAGATCCCGGCTGTGCTGGGATTTGCCAGCTCTGTGTAGTGGGACTGATCAGGGCTGCAGTCAAGGGGTCATCTGCTCTCTATCCTTGGCCACATTCCTGAAGGTCCAGTCTTGGCAAGACCCACCCGTCCCCAGCCAGCACCGCCCGATCAGTGTCTGCTGTGGGGTTCTGTGGGAAACACAACTCCGAGTAAGGACCAAGCAGACCCTTTCCACCTGCAACTATAGAGGTATAAGTGGGGTAGCAATGATGCCTGGTAACCAAAATAAATCCAACTCACAGCTTCTGCCTGTGGCTGAGTCATTGGCTGTGTCTGGCACCGAGGAGATGATCCCCTGTCTGTCCCGGGACTGCTTCTCTTCCTGTGTGGGAAGAACAGCAGGGAAACAGGTAAGTTCCACAGACAGAGGAGAGGAACAAAGCCCTGGTATGGAGAAGGCGACCTCACCAGAGGCTTTCCAGAGGCAAAGGTGTCTTTTTTCTCCCTGCAGGACCCAGCCTTGCCTTTGGTCTGTTTGCTCTTGTCTCTTCAAGGCTTGTGCCTCATTTTCAGAGCTAAGTGGTATTTCTCCTACCCATCTTTGATTTTGAGGTCACCTTTGAGAGTCAGGATTATCCATCCATTTCCTTTACCAGCTCCCACAAAGATTTTTGTGTCACAAACCCAGTAGTGACTGGTGCAACTCTTTGCTGCACTTCCTCATGTGGACTGATATCCACAGCAAAGAGATGAACAAGATAATTTCTGTTAGGATTTCATCCATAATTAATATTCCAGGTGATATCAACATGCCTGATATAATTTCCCATGTTTCCTTGATGTAGGTCTTTCTCTAGGCTGCCCATTCCTACCAACTCCTTCCCTCCAGGAAGAGGATCATCACAAGGGATAGTTTGTTGAACATCTGACCTCTGCCACTGGTGCCATTAAATCACCCAGAGCTGGATGGCACTAGACATAAATATCCACAGGGAAACCTGTTCCCTGTGCCTAGGGGTTGGCATCAGTGGGTGATGAAGCCCCACCACAAAGTCCTTATAACAATAAGATTCAAAGAAAATATATTTCCAGGGCCTTTTGAAGAAGAGCCCCTACTGACCTTTGCAGCAGACTCCTTCCAGGTGGTGGTGGCAGGACTCCATCGTGCCTTCCTCTGGTTGCTCTGGAGAGGGGAAGGGAAGGCTGGGTCTCTGTGGGGTTTGCTCTCCATGCTCAGGGGCTGGATTGTTGTCAGGATGCTGGTGTGATCAGCCTCCCTCTTCCTCAAAAGGCCTTTGGGAGATGGTGCCTCCAGTGGGGCACAGTGTGAGCTCTTACAGTGTGGGGTGATCTTAGGGGTGTCGGAGCTGGGCAGGAGTCCTCTGGAATTCCTTGCTGGAGCACCAATCTTAGGAATGGCGACAGCCTCCATGGGCTTGCTTGAGCAAGTATCACAGGGATGACTTTGAGGTAAGGCACAGTTTTTCCCCACTGGAATGACATTGTTCTGTGACGGATATCTTGCTTCCATTAGCTAGAATAAAACAAACCCAAATCTTCGAAATAGGTTCTTACATAATTTCAGTAATAAATTTTTATTTACTACTCTTCTACTTCAAGCATCACACCTGTTATTTTCTAACATTGTGGAATGAAAGAGTGTCCCACGGCTTTCTGTGTTCTCTGAAATAAATGTCAAGGACAAAATTTAAAGTGTAGCTTGTTTTTGAACAGTTGAAGTTTCTGTCTTGCCTATTTCCAGTGAACCCTCCTGACTTGTCAATGAACATGGCAAGAAGAACAACTCGGAGTAGAAAAAGTATGGCCAGTGGTTGTCTTCCCTCTTGGATCATTGCTTTATTCCCACCTCCATCCTCCTAGCCAATTGAAAATGTGTTTCCAAACAGTTGGAAAAAAAAACCCCTCTCTATCATTTCATTGGAAACCTCCAGTTTCTTCTTAGAAACTTGGACTGAAAATAAAATTTTTCAGATTCTGCCTTTTGTTTAATTAGCTCTAATTCATCTTTCTGTGGTCAGTGGGAATGAACCCCTTCTTTAGCAGAAAAGCTGGATAAAGTCCAGAGTACCTGGCTTCTGGTGTGTTGTCTTATCTTTTTTATTCCAGGTCGTAAGTGGCTCCTTATCACAGAGCAGGGTCAAATGAGCAAACACAGAGCTGAGAA
The DNA here is from genome assembly GCA_013396875.1 of Vireo altiloquus. Lineage (NCBI taxonomy): Eukaryota > Metazoa > Chordata > Aves > Passeriformes > Vireonidae > Vireo > Vireo altiloquus. The sequence goes on along the minus strand of VZRF01011487.1, from coordinate 707,978 downwards.
CTGCACATTATGCCAATGAGTTTGTAATCAAAACATGAGGGACACTGGCAGGTGGGAGGTGCCCCTTTGCCATGATGTGAGAACAGCAGTCCCAGCTTCTGGCAGGGGGGAATTCCATTTAAAATGCTGAAATGCAGACACCTAAATGCAGCTGGAGCAAAATCTACCAATGAACTTCGTGTCTAGGTCCCATTATAGTCAAAAGCCCCAAGCCAGTGCTAGAATGGCTGGGTAGGATGACAGAAATAACACAAGCACCTAATTTGAAACACACAGGACATCACCAAAAAATCTCAAGCTGGTGGTGCAGGAGAGCAGAGATGCCCCAGTGTCATCCCTGCCAGCCCAGTGTGGTTCTCTGGGTGCTTTAGTGACTTTGTGCACCTTTACCTTGGGCTGGATCCTTCCCTCTCTTTCAGGCCAGTACTAAATCCTCTGCCACGTCCTCCACTTTTGATGGTCTTCGATTAGCCTCTACCCCCACAATTTTTTTCACTCCACAGCAATCTGAATATTATACATGAAATTTCCATCCTGGAGCATCTTACGTGTGCCAGTCCATCTGTACACACTAAAAAGCAATTGGGTCTGAAATGTCCTGAGGTTCCTCAGAACAGCACCAGTTACTGCAGAAAATGCTGGGATTTTGTCTCTCATTGCCAAGAACTGGAGCATGATGTGAGGACAACCCACACCAACAGCTCTGAGCCTTTGGCTCTCACCTTGGGGTGTTCTTGCTTGGTCATGTTTCTTTCACCATTCAGGATGCGCTGGTACCTGCAGGGAAGACAGGAGATGGCACCTTAGTCCCTTTTCAGTCTGAATATATTTTTGCATATTGTTGATGCCTTAGGTTTTAACTTTTATATGTTTCTAATCCTGCAGTGCCCAGTGTAACTCTGCAGTTCCCTGGAGCTCGTTCAGTGCTGTTCTCTCATGCTCACACTGACATAACAAAGCCTCTCCAGCTCGCTCTCCAAGGACACCCAGACCCTCCTGGGCCCAACAACTGCAAACCTTCATCTTGGCGAGAGGGGGGCAAGCTTGGGCAAATTCCATCCTTGCCTGGCTTCTGCTTGGGCAATTGATGCTGATATCAAAGTGTGAAGAACTTGGCAGCTGTCATTGTCCATGTTGGGATGCACTGAGGCAGGAGCCTCTGGAGCCCAGAGTGTACCTCTGAAGGCCTTTCAAATCAATCCCTCCTGTATTCCTTTATTCCTATCTAGTCTCTGTTTCTAGGTAGCCCTATAAGGCATCATTGTGAACAGGCTTGTTCTGCCTTCCCCTACCCTCTGGAAAATACCAAAGCCAATAGACTCCAAAGATGAGCTTGAAGAGTGACAGGTGTGAGAACTCTCCCAAAGAGGACTGGTTTCAGCTCAGGGCAGTAGTGCCAGATCCAGTGTGAGCCCTCTCCTCCCCAGCTCCGTGCAGAGGTGTCTCTGGAGCATCCATGTCCCCACTGGTGGGGGATGTATTGGGGGTTTACATTGCCTGAATGAGGTGTATCATTGCACTTTGCTGATTTATAGCTTGGAGCTGAAGTCAGGCTTTCCAGAAGGTCAATTTATTCAGCTTTAACCTAATATAAAGGGATTTATCAAGTCAGTACCTGACCTAATATAACACCAGTGATGAGTGAGACCTTTGCAGTGATGAGTGAGGCCTTCCTTTTCTTCCGTGCTCTGGGGAGTGCACTCTCAGCTTTCTCCAGAGACCCTGTCAGAGACATGGCTATTTACAGTGGAAACTAACCAATTTGGGGATATTTGGAACTAAACTGTCCCATGGGGAAGTTCAAGAGACAGACTTGACAGCTGCTCTGTCACTCTTACATGGAGGGAGATGTACTTTGGGTTCTGTTTCTAATCTTATTCGTCTCACGCTTGGCAGCATTTTGGTCTGATCTCAGTTATGGGTTGTAACAAGAAGAGAAATCAGCCCTTAAGAGGCTTGGGCTGAAATGTGACCCTCCCTGGAGCCTTTTGGTAACAGACAGTTGAGAGAAACCAGGAGGGGATGCAGTGCCCATACCCCTCTTACTTTCCCATCAGCTCATCTCTCCAGCATTTGCTCCTTTCTCTTGTGGCACCTTACAAACTACCAGGATTAAAAGCTTTAATTGTCCACCTGGGAATGCTCTAGTCCTCGGGGTCAAGGGTAAATTCCTCTGCGTCATTTTATTTAGTGAAGATTGTCAAGTGTGTCTGGATTTTAAATCACGACTTGTCTTCCAAGACATAATAATGCACTGGAAATATGTGATAGATAGGAGCACTCGTGGCAGAAAACACCCACCTCTCACTTGAGACCTGGCAATTTGGGATGCTGTGCTTGGGAAAGATCTTATCTGAGTGAGATTTGTTTGTTACAGAGGTAGGAGAGGGAGAGATCTCCCTGGAACCCCTCAGATCTGAGGTGAACTGCAACCACAGACTAAACACCCACCTGGCAACCAGCTCCGAGACAGACACGGCTTTCCTCAGAAGAACTGCCCTGAGCTCTGGATTGCTCCTTGGAGAATGGCACAGAGAAGGGAAGGACTGAGCTGGCCTCAGCTTCCCAGCTTTATCCATGTTTTCTGTCTGCTGGCACTGAAACAAGAGAGCAAAGGTTATGGTGCTGGATGTGAAGACTCAGGGAAAAGAGGCCAAAAATTAATGTGTCCATCTCCACTCAGGGGACTGGTGCATCAGTAAAGGGCTGTGGAACAAATGCTGTCTACACTGATACATCTGCAAACCTCATCACTGAAATTCACTTTTGAAAAACAGAATGGGGTTAAAGCAGACACAAGTTAAATTAAATCACATTTAATGCAGGGAATTGGTCTTTTCTACTCTGACTACCACTTATCTCATTCTCTTAGATCCCCAAGTTCCTCTCTATGACAGTGAGAGGGAAAAGATGTGAAGAAAATTAGCTTTAAATAATTTAAAAGTTATTTAATGGAATTTGCATATGCATCATTAGTTAAAATTTTCTGATGTTTCTAGTGTCACATAGACCTGAATCAGCTCTGGATTCAGACAGTTACTGGAGATTTAAGCACCCCTTGGCCTCTTCTGCCAAAAATATTCTTGTTTTCCAGACTTCAGCAATGTGCAGCAGAAGTCTCAGGCATTGTATTTGCAGTGACTGATCTGACACTTGGAAGTACATTAGGTCATCTGGGGTTCATTTTCTGAATGTAGACAGAGCTCTGGGGACCCACAAGTTATATGTAATTGCTTTTTAATTACTGACACAGACATTTGAACTACAGGATTATTAAATACTTGTATTTACATTTTGAAAGTATTTGTTCTAAAAGCCACGTTGCTTGTAAAATAAAAAAAGTTTCATCAGCAGTTTCTGTGGCCCTGGCCTGAATTTTATTCAGTGTCCAGAGTCATTGTCCACCCGTGTTTGGGTGTCCACTTCCAGATGCACTCAAAAGGGACAGATATTTGGGGGGATAGGAATGTCATTCAGCAGCTTGTGAACCTCTGCCTCTTTTCTCATGCCTGTTAAGACATCTGAAATCAAGACCAGAGGGAGGGAAATATACTTCTCACTAGTTGCTTTAAAAAATTTCCTCTTTTTTTGTTTTCCAGGTCATTTCACATGGTGTTAGAGAAGAGACAGATTTGTCAGATCACAGGCTCCCACCTCCCACGGCTCAGGGATTGTTTCCCATTTTTGCGGTGGTGTCTAACATTAAACAATTCCAGGTTAAGGACCCTTCAGGGATTTACTTTGTGGCAAAACGAGCCTGTTAGGAGGGAAGTATTCCCTATCCCTCCTTTCCCTTAAATACAGGCAGTCGATGAAAATACCCTTCTCAGCCCACCCTGAACAGTTCCCACAGCCAGCACAGCATCCCCCAGTTGCTAAGGGTTTACAGGATTTTTCTGATATTAATTCATTCCATCTCCTGTGATCTGGGAGGGGTTTTGTGTAAAATCACTTACATGCTAGAGCGCTTCCCTCTGCCCGAGATCTGCCATTTGATAGTCTCCTCGGGGCTCTCCAGCACCACGCTGCTGACTCCTTCCTCTCCCCCTCCTATGCAAGAGAGGAGGCAAAGTCCCTTGGCAGAGCTGCAATTAAATATTAAAAGCTGATGTGCAAATGGGGATGGTGTGAATCGGAGAGCCAGCACTGAAGAGTGGAGGAGATGAAGCCTCCTCCCTCCTCCTGTCAGCTTTTTGCCAATTATTGAGGTCTCATTTCTCCCCATAAAATCACCAGACAAGTTCAGATCCTGGCTGGGGCACTCACAGTCATCTAGATCCAAAGCTGAATTTTGATTTAGGTTGGAAGTTGCTGGAATCTCCCTTGTCTCCACCTGTCCCCACCTTGTCTCAGAATGAGCTGCACTGTTAGGGGATTTTTAAATGGATGCTTCTGGCACAGGTCATACACCCATATTCCAAACCAGAGGGTGTTTTCAGCTCCATTTGTGGTCCCCTGGGCTTGTGGCTTTGCTGAGGATGTTCTGCAGGAGAGGGCATCTCCCTGGAGTGTTAACAGCTCCAGGGAATACACTGCTCCTCCTGGCAAGAATGAAAGGCAGGCCAGGGTCCAGATGAAATGAATTGAAATAATTCACCATTCAGGGAAACAGAGGGCAGGACTGTCAGAGGAGATTTGATTTAGCCAAAATCTGATTAGAGTCAGAGTTTGGTAAAACTAGCCTCCTCACCCTCTCAAAAAGCACCATGGCCACTAAAAGAGCTGCTTTTCACCTAACAATAACTGGGTTACCAGGAATTTCTCCCTGGGATTCATTCTGCTCATCCTGGAAAGTTGACCAAGAAGCAAAGCCAATGCACAAATAAGAGCAAATCACTGTGTTGGTTTATAATGAACAAGAAAAGCTACATTTGACATCAAAAGCTGGAAAATAATTTACCCAGAAATGACTAAGCTAAGGAAGAAACCTTTGAGATGAGAAGCCAGTGAGTCAGGACAAAGCAGAGGTCTGGATAAACAAATGGAGTGTCCGTGTCATTGCCGTGTGAAATAATAGCTTGCACTTCTCCATCTGTTCTGATTCAGCTCTGATTGGAGCAAACCTCTTTACTGAGCTTTTATTTCAACATCTAAAACAACTGAGAGGCACTAATGATTTTAATTCTCCATCCTGTGGAGAGATACAAGTTTGGTTCCACATGGTGGACTCTCGTCATGGTATCAGTCAAGTTCCTTGCAGCAGTGCCTAAGAACCAGCCTGGAGCTCAGCCCTAGCTTGGTACATGCTCAGATTTGTATCAGATGTTCTCCCAGGGTCTCTCTGAACTGGTGGACAATTCAGTTCTTGGAGGATTGTGCAGGATGCCCTGCATGGTAGTGTGAAACTACCAGTGGCTGTAGGACTGCTGGACTCTCAAGAGACAAACCTGATGGAGGATAGAAGAATTTTAATTGGGTGGGCAAACCAAAACTCTGAAGCTGGGGTGCATCCTTGTCAGTTATTTACTTTAGTGGAGGAGGATTTGGCTGCCAGAATGAAACAATGAGCACTGCAGCCCTTCCAACAGTGAGTAATAGAGGCTGCTAAAAGCCCCGTGAATTGTTTCGGGGACTACTGCTCTCCAGCTCCTCTCTCCATAAAAGGGTTGCATGAAACAATTCCCTGCACAGCTCTGAGGCACCCCCACTAGATAAAGAGTGTTTTGAAACTGTTTTTGCCAGGATTACAGAGCCTGAGGCTGATTCCTCAGCTACTATCTCTGCTGGGGGCCTTGCTCATCTCACAGTGATTTCAGCCTTCGCTATTAGCGGTGCTCTGGCTTTGCTCTGTTGGCAAGGATCTGTGGGAAGATGGGAAGGAATTCTTCATGCTGAGTTGTTGTGGAGAAGAGGGGCCTGAATCACATCGATTTGCCTCCAGGTAGCAAACCAAGGCAGTGGGGGGATAGTTAGAGGATGTAGGGACTGGATGTACCAATCCCCAAAACAACTTTTCTTCCAACAACCAAGGAAGGGAAATAATCCCTTGTGAAGACTCCTGGGGTTCGTGTCTTGCCTTGTGAGAAGCTGGAAGAGATCTCTTGTAGACACTGGAAGCTTTGCTGAGATGTGATTTTTGAGCTTCATCCGTTTCCCCAGCTGGAGGACAAGGGGTAAAGAGGTGTTTTGAGGAACATTCAGCACCTCTGTGGTCCCCAAATGCCCTTTCCAGCAACCCTTGACGTATTTGGGACACAGACTCTGTTCTGGCTGCTCAGTTCCTTTTCTCCAAGGGAAGCAAACAGTTCAGCACTGACTGTACCTCTGGAAAGGCCTTTCCAGATGTCCTTAACTCTAAGTAAAAACTGGTGGCCAAGACAGAAAGAGCAGCCAGGCCCAAATATCTCCTCTGTTTCCAGCAGAAAGGTGGGAACAACCATGTTACTTGTGTGTGCCTCCGTCCTGATGACACCTGGGGGAGAAAAGGCAGCTGAGAGTTTTTAAGAATCTAAGTTTCCTTTTCTCTCCTCTAGTGACAAACAGCCGAATCACACTCTTTTCCTTCAAGCAAGGGCAGTTTCTTCAGAATATGAGAAGGGAGGTAGGAAGTCCTCCAGATGCCTCCACAGGTAGCAAATGATGCCACTTCCATGCTCCTCCTTTGGGTCACACCTTTACCTCTCAGAACCACCCACCCTTCATTGTCCTGTAAATGTATCCCAGGGCTTTTCCAGGGCAGGGGCTGGAGTTTTATTCCAGGCACTCTGAGGCCTCACTGCCCACCCAGGACATCTCCTGACCACTCCACTAGGAACACAAAGAGCTCTGCTTTCTGGTCTTGTTTGCTGTGGTCAGACATTCCACGGTAGGCATCCAGGTACATCCAGGCTGGAAGCTGGGGTTTGGTGTCTCATTCCCTGCTGCAGAGCTGAGCTCTCCGACATGGATACGGACAGGGATGGGCAGGGCTGCCTGCATCTTACCTGGGGCAGACATGGGGAATACTGGCAGGGAACAGGGCTCGTGGGGAACTTTGAACTGAGAGCTACTAATGGTTAACACAGACAATTATTTCTAGCTGTGTCAAACTGACTGACCTAAGCCCACACGAGATTTGTGCTGACCAGACAGGGACAGCAGTTTACATAATCACCTTTACTTTTTTTTTAAAAAAAACAACTTTTTTTCCCCCCAATTGTGTAATATTGTTTTGATAGCTGTATTCCCACTAAAACCCTGTGTGTTCCTCCTTCGTTCCTCCCCATGTGCCCAGCTTTGCTGCATGCAGATTTGTGCTCTGCTCGTCAGATGAGTGTGAGTGGGGATGGTGGGGTGTGAGCAAGCACAAGAGAGAATAAATCATCTTGGGTGTGAATAGAGATCTGCTTTTTGTTATAAACAGATTGATGCATAAATGGTTTTCTGAAAAAGACTGGTTGTCATGTTTGTTTCCTCCAGATTCGATCCCCAACCAAGGAATTTACAACCAACTAGCTACAAGCAGTTGAGGGAAGAACCAGATTTTGCAATCTTTCCAGCACATTCTCCACATTTTTTGGGGGTGAGGAGAGCCATTTGCCTGTGTGGCCTCAGGGCTGGGTATGTGACTGCACAGCCAGCTTTTAATCCTGCAGCTGAAGGCCCTGTGCAGCTCTAGGGAGCTGCTGCTCCCAGAGCCATTTCCCTTCCTTTGGTCTGCTGGGTAGGGCTCTGCACGAGCAGTTCGCTAAGGATGGGTGCATTAGGGAAGGAAAAATCCCTGCAAAGCCTCTGGAATTGTTTTCTCTCCTACTCTCCGCCTTTTTCTTGTGGAGACTATCTGGATCCTCACAGTCATTTCCATAATTATTGGTTTCATGTTACATAACCAAAAAAAAAAAAAAAGAAAAAACATTATCTATCAGACGCACATGTGGAACTAATGGGGCTTATTTGAAAAGACCTGCCTTTATATTTGCAGCTGGCACATTTCTTGGTCCATTTTAATGAGCTTCCACAGGCCTGGCACGTGCTGGGGAGGGACCCCACATGTGCTCACCCCGTGCCCCCTGGGACTGTGGGGCTCCAGTTTCACCCCAGCACGTAGGAACACAAATGCCTGGTCTGTGGGAAGCACAGGAAATCTGCTGCAAGAGCCTTCATGAATGCATGTTCTCTTTGAATGCTCCCTGATTGCCAAGTTTTTCTTCTGATTTTTGTTTTTTCATTCAGGATGGAAGGCTTGGATTTTCTTGGGGGATCTCTGTAGGTTCTGGGTCTTGTGGTGGCAATTTCCACTTCCAGAAGCCCCTGGCTTCCCCAAGGAAATGAAAAGATACAAATTTTGAAGTTTTTTGGACTCCATGTTCTCAAGTTCAGGTGGTGGTTGAGTTGCAGAGATGGCCAAGGACGTAGGGCTCAGGGTATGGAGACATCCCAGGCCAACTCCAGCTCCTGTTTGGCCTCAGCATGTGAAATGCAGAAAATCTTGGACTTCAGTGGAGTCAAGATGTGGCTCTCAGGACGTCAGTGTTACCATAGATTCACCACCACCTCAGGGTATGTGAAGATGAAGTTCATTCTGGTCTGTAAGAAATTAAACACTGGTCCCAATACACTGAAAAGGAGAGAAGGCTTCTGGTGGCCTTTGTTTAGAGTTTTAGGGTCTGATTTTGAGAACTGCACTGGCACAGCCTGTGTGACCTGGTGGGATTTGTGAGTAGAAAACACCCTGAAATGCTGCCCAAATCTGACTGTCTCGTGGTGCACAGGACCAAGCTGAGGGTCAGCAGCAGGTCTGTTTGGTGTTTGCTGGGTTTTGGTGTTTTGTGGTGATGCCTTAGGTTTTAACTTTTATATTGTTTCCAGCCCTGCAGTGCCCAGTGTAACTCTGCAGTTCCCTGGAGCTCGTTCAGTGCTGTTCTCTCATGCTCACACTGACATAACAAAGCCTCTCCAGCTCGCTCTCCAAGGACACCCAGACCCTCCTGGGCCCAACAACTGCAAACCTTCATCTTGGCGAGAGGGGGGCAAGCTTGGGCAAATTCCATCCTTGCCTGGCTTCTGCTTGGGCAATTGATGCTGATATCAAAGTGGGAAGAACTTGTGAGCTGTCATTGTCCATTTTGGGATGCACTGAGGCAGGAGCCTCTGGAGCCCAGAGTGTGACCTCTGAAGGCCTTTCAAATAAATGCTTTCTTTATTCCTGTCTCTGTTTCTAGGTAGCCATTTAAGGCATCAGTAGTTTGGGGTTGCACTCAGACACAGCCTCCACCTCCCTGAGTACCAGAGCTGGCCTTGTGCAATACTCGATAATGTCTCTCCTTGACACACCAGAGCATCCCCCTCTGCACGAAAGAGAATTAGAGAATCATTTAGGTTGGAAAAGAGCATCAAATCCAATCATTAATCCAGAACTGCCAGGTCCACCACGAAAACATATCTCCAATTGCCCATCTACACCCCTTTCAAACCCCTCCAGGGATTGTGGACCCCACCACTTCCCAAGGCAGCCTGTTTCCAGGCCTGATAATCCTTTTGGTGAAGAAATTTTTCCAACCAAAACCTCCCCTTGTGCGACTTTAGGCTGTTTCCTCTCATCCTATCCCTTGTCACTTGGGAGGAGAGACCAACTCCCTCTAGAAGACCCCCTATAGGGTCTCTATACCCTCCTTCCATGTCATCAGCCATCTCCACCAGGGCCAGATGCTGCACCTCGGTGGGCTCCTCTCAATGAATGCTCACTGCCTCTTGTGGTGCCTCTTAATCCCAGGAGTGTGAGCTCCCCCTGCCCCAGGTGGATTCTGCGCCCATCTCCAGAGCTGTCTCCATCTAGGGGAACCCTGAGCTGCATCCACCCCTCCTGGATCCAGTGATTTACCATGGATCTCCCATGCTGATGCTTGGGAGGGGAACATCAGTTTTCCCCCACAGAGCAGGATACATTGCTGCAACCATGCCTGTGGATCAACATCCCAGATTTTCTGAGTTGTTTTCAAAGTCAAATTACCATCCCCCAAATCCCCTTGATTTCTCCCAAACCTTTCCACGCGTATAGGTCACATCCCCTAAGTCTTCACCCATTTATCGCAGCAGGGAAACTGCTTTATGTGGAAGTAAGGAAAAAAAGAAGGAAGAAAAGAAGGAAACAAAGGAAGAACTAGAGCTACCTTTAATTCTGAATACAATAAGCCCACGCAGATAAAAGCTGGGTGGCTCTCCTTCTGCTGAGTGCTCTGCTCATCGCAGGCACTGCTTTTTCTCAAGGGAAAACCTCATCTTTTCAATCTTTAGTGTATAAACCATCATATTCTGACTGTATGGGGCTGCAGTGTCCCTTAGGGCTGATCATGTTTTTATTTCACAGGCTTTTCCCCTTGAAAAGGGGTGATTGCCTGTGATGGTTTTATGAAAGTGTTCAGAGGTGGATGTTCCTTCCACCCTCTTTCCACCCAGCAAAATGTGAAACCGCAGATTGTTCAGGCTTCAGTTTCTCATTGAAAAGTATCTTTTTTTATTTCCCCCCTGGGAAGCTCTGAAAATTAAAACCAGCAAAAATACATTTCTTGTGAGGAGGAAATATTTCCTGGCTGCCTCTAAGACACCGTGGGGGCTCTGTGTCTGCAAACTGCACAGTGTGCATACCCTGTGCTCTTGTACTCTGTGGGCAAATATGGGGCAAAAGCCACAATATAAGGCTTATCCCTGTTTTTTTTAAGGGCTTGGAACATACACACTGCCCTGATGGATGCTAAAGGAAGGGGAAAGGCAACAGCAGCCCCTCAACATCCCTGGTAAACACGCCCTTGTGCACAGTTTGCAGTGTATTTTTGGGTTGTTTGAAAAGTGTGCAAAGGTTTGATGATCATGAATGTGTCTTTGTCTTTTTTTTTTTTTTTTCCCCTGTGGTTGCTCTAGAAACTCTGGACAGCACAAACTCTTGTACCTGAAAATGCAGACCCAGAGGACAGGCAGCAGCTCTGGGGGATCTGGCTGGATGGCTGCTGCCGGCCAGCCCTGACCATGAGCCTTGCAGCAAAGATGTGAGAGATCTGTTAGGATCTGCGTGGGGAACGTGAGCGAGGGTGTATCTGGGTGAGAGGGAGATGCTCCCCACGCCAGGCTCAGCAGAGCGGGCGAGGAGCCGAGAAGCAGCTCAAGTCCTGCACTGCTGCACCACTGCTGAGACCCCTGCAGCAAACCCAGCTTCCCTCGTCTCACCAGGAGGAAAATGTGTGTTGCTCCATCACTCTCAGCTGGGCTCTGGCCCTGAGTGCATCTGGAGCACAGAGGCTGTACCAGGATCCAGGGATGCTGGGAGGTGCTGGGGCACCTCCCCAGGGCCCGGCTCGCACAGCCCTGCTCCATCCTCAGCCTCTCTCCAGCTGGCTGGGGCACTTGGCAGCTATCACTGCCTCCCTGCTCTCATCCTCGGGCTCAGCTCCCTCCTGGTGTGTGGTTAGGAGCAGGGAAAATGGTTTGGGCCAGGGGATGGGGAATGGGGTGGAATTGCATCAGTCTTCCATGTGCCAGGACTCCAGACTGTTCATGTTAGCCTAAAAAACAGATTTTTTTTTTCTTTTCTTCCGTCAAGCCTAGTTTGACCTTCAAGATCAGACATCAGATGGAATTGTAAGATTGAAAGGTGCAGATGTTGGGGTTTATTTGCAGTGGTTTGCAAGGGCTTGCAGACTATAGATGAATTGGCTGGGTATCAGTTTTATTCCACTTTAATGCCCCCAAGTCCTCACTGAGGAGCTGTATTCCCGAATCCCATGTAATTATCTTGAAGGTCTTCACATGCCAACCTCATGCAACTGTTAAGGAATAGATCTGGTTTCATATCTGCATGCATCTTTGGAAAGATGCAAATAAGGAGGGAGCATTTGCATACCAAAGCAGGCTCTGAGTGAGATTTATTCAGCATTTTTATTATTGTTATTATTAACAGTGGTGTGCTTCTGCGAGCCTCTGGAAGGCAGAAAAGGTAAAAATAAGAGATTGCTTCCAGCTCTTCTTTTTTCTCTAAATAGATTTGTGAAGCCTGAAACCACCCATCCTGTGGTGCCACCATTTATTCAAAACACAGAAATACATTTCCTGTGGCCACAGGCGATGGTGCATTTAGGGATTCGGGGGCTGCCTGTGGGTATCCTACAGCTGCCAAACACGTGGAGCCCTGGGGATGTCCCCACCAGGAGAGAGGGTGTCTGTCTGCAGCCTCGTGGGGACACACAGAGCAGTGTGTGCAGGCGTGTGCAGTGTGTGCCCTCAGGAGCTTGTCGTGCCTCTGACAAGACAAAACCCTCTGGGATCTGTGGGCTGCTGATGGAGAGGGGTCAGTGAGCCCGGAGCACACACGGCAAGGGGGAGGTTGGTTTTTCTTTCTGCTCAACCAGAAACTTCTGCTGTCAGCACGGCAAACTCAGGGTAACCTGTGGACAGATGATGTGGATAAACCCCCAACTGCAGAGGCTCAAAGCCCTGATTAATTCTCCTCTCTCCTTGCTTGTGACCTCTCAGAAAGCTCAAAAAGCATTTCTGAGCTTTGTTTCTCCTTTTACAGCCCTGTTCTCTGTCTTGTTTTCACATCTGCAGAGGCATATACCCTAAATAGGGTGTTTGTCATGAGATTTGCACTTGTTTTCCATAATGAATATTGGGTTGTTGCAGTTTTTTTACCTCGAAGGACTGCTGTTCACTGCTGCCCTGACTTCAGAGGGTCTATTGTGAATGAGCCAAGGGTACCCCAAGGTGCATTTGGGAAGTTTGTCCATTTAAAGAAGGCAGAAAATTGAAAATGGCAGGTTGGGGTTGACACTATCAAAGCGTTGTTTCCAGACAGGTCTTTTCCAAATAGATTTTTTGCCATGGGGTTTGTCCTGAACCACCTGCCCAGAGTTTGCTTCTGCCTTTTCATGGATTCCTGCATCCACCTACTCTCCCTGATGCATCTCAGCTGGGTGAGCAAAGGGAACAGAGCCCAAGGCATGGTTCCTCTATTGATGGTCAATAGAGTCCTTCTTGCAAAGGTGTCCAGGCACCAGGCAGAGCCTTGCTCAGAGCCTGTTTCCATGGGTGGAGGCCATCAGTGTTACACACTTCTCTGCTGTCCCTGTACTTGAAGGAGCACTACGCCAAGCAGAGAGTGAGGAGTGGGAAGAACTAGAGCATTTTAATTTGTTCAGGGCATCTGAACTTCTGCCTTAGAAGATACCCTAAGCCAGTCTCCTAACCACATCTCACTCTGGGTAGGATTTAGAAGGCCAAAATACACTTAAAATATAATTGCAGTTTATTTTTACTATCTGTGCAGCTTATTTCCACTTTCTGTGCAGTTTATTTCCTCAAATCCCCTCACTGCTGTCCCTCATCGGGCACTTTCCTGCCCACAATTCTCTGCCTGAGTGTGGTGGGCTCTGTGCTGGGTGTCTTGATGTTGTGACAGAATCCACTTCCATTCTGCCTCTGCACGGTTTTTTCCACTGCGTTTACAGCGAGAGATGGAGCTTCGGTGTCACACTGTGAGCACTCCCTGTCCTCCGCCTTCTATCCTTTAGGTAGCCAAGGTGTTTACTACACCTGCAGAACGATCTGCAGAGAGCGTGCACTCGCCTATTTTTGGATAACGATCCCACACGGCCTCCCCCGAGGACACAAGAGGGCGCTTCCTCCTCATTTTTGGGGAGCATTTCTCCAGCTGGGATTTCTCTCTCCTTCGCCCCATCAGCTGCGGAAGGTTGGGTGAAGGTCCTTAGAGCAGGGAACTTCTCTCTAGATGTGTTTGCAAGGCACTCGGCTGAGGGGAGCTTCATCCTTGCAGCATTCCCAGAGCCTCACACACAGCAAATTAAATCATATTTATGTGTATGAAACAGGGATTGCTCTACTTCAGGATCTGGTGGATTTTCAGAGGATGACTCAGAGGACCTTAGCACTGAGATATGTCATTGGTTTTGATTATCCACTGTGAGAAACACAGACATGGTAAGGCATCATTGCTGGGATCCTCTCTGACTGTAACAGAACTGTCAAATCCAGGGGAAATTTGGTTTAAAAACAAGAGCTGGGAGCCTTTGAAGCAAGAGGGAATGGATTTTGTACTCACTGCCCCACTGGGTGCAGCAGCAGAGGGTGTGCAGTGAGAACATCACCCATCCAACATCCCCCCACCAAGAAGGAGGCAGAAGAGGTAAGAAAACTGCCAGAGGTTGGGGAATTTGTCTGAATCAATTTAATTAATAAGAGGCTATTCCCTCCTTTCTTTTCCTGAGAAGGTTTTACCTGCTGGTAGCTATATCCTAGCCATGCTCTGGAGATGGAGAGCACAGGACCCCTGAGCCCCAGGCTGACCTGCAGTGCACACCCACATCATGGCACTGGCATTGAAAGGAACTTTTTGTTCACTGCTGTATTCAGGAGCTCCATACCTGGAGTCTGAACAACAGCCTGAAAGTCCAGGCTGTACAACAATGGTGTAATGCAGTCTTGGAATTCCCTTCCTGTGCTGGCTCACTCCTGGGACTTGGAGTCTGCTTTTCCTCCTCCATCACCCTTCAAGAATACCTCCAGACAGGAAGAATACCTCCAGATAGGCTGTTCCAAGAGAACCACAGAGTTAAGGGACATCCATGCAACAGGAACACATCTCTCACTGCAGCTATGACTACTGCAGCTACACCTAATTACCTGCTTGTAAATACAGCCTAATTAGCCAGCACCCAACTTTTCCTCTGCACCCTTGTCCTATCACTTCAGTTCAATCACAGGGAAAGCAGTTCCCTCCAGGTGTTTGGATAGTGATGTTTTTGCTACAGAGCTGGCAGAAAGGGACAAAGTGTTTACAGTCAGAGCAGGGCTGACCTGGAGAAGGCACAGAGTGTGCTGCCAGGCACGTCCCTTCATACAACCTGCAGGAGAAAATCAGAGTGCTGGGGTATTTTTCATCACAACAGTAGGGCTTTAGGTTTTCCTGGGGTTGCATAATCTCCAGGATGTGGAGGTGGTGGGCTTTTGTGCTGGGTGACATTGGATGGGTTACTGCCTGGTATTAGTTTTTTTTTAAAGACTACTGAATCCAGCTACTTTTAAGATTCCTGTCTTTCAACAACCGCTCTATGGGAGGAAAGGTCTTTCCTGCAAATCAGATCATTTTCTGATGTGTAAAGCTGTATTCTGGAACAGGATGTTCCCCAAACACTAGTTACATGTTAAAGGGTTTTTTCAAGTGTTCTACTTTTAAAAAAGCAACAAAGGCCATTAGGAGAAAAAGAAACTAAAAGTTCTTGGCACCTTAGAAAACCAGAGTGGCTCTGTTTAGTTTTGCAAATATGGAGCTTGATACAGGAAGGCTCTGATTTCCAGAGCATCCATAAATCCTTGGGGGAGAGGTACTGAGGGGGTTATGGGCAGCATGGCTGGGCTCTGAAACTGTGTGTGTTTCTTCCAGCTAGCTACAAGTGGCTTAAACAGAACATTCCTCTCTGCTGTCCCATTCCAGGTAGAACCTAATGTTCATCAGAGGAAAGAAATTTGGAGCCGTCAAGATGAGGTTTTGTCTGTCTCCTCCTCTCCAAGCCCAGAAAAACTCTGGTAAGCTCTGATCTCATCCTGGTCCTTGGGTGTGGGACATCCTCTTGTAGGACTGGATGTGGGAGGCAGGGAGGAAAATCCAGGTGTCTTTGAGCCCACCTTGCTGTCCTGGTGCCTGAAGG
The DNA here is from genome assembly GCA_013396875.1 of Vireo altiloquus. Classification (NCBI taxonomy): domain Eukaryota; kingdom Metazoa; phylum Chordata; class Aves; order Passeriformes; family Vireonidae; genus Vireo; species Vireo altiloquus. The sequence continues at coordinate 692,346 of VZRF01011487.1, read as the reverse complement.
CCTCCTTTCTGCACCATTACCTTGCGGGATTTTGGCTGCAGAGCCAAGACCAAGATGGCAGGAGGGCAGAGCAGGATATGGTGTCCTGGAAAGACCCTTTCTTGAGACCAGCAGGGGAGAGCCAGGCTCATTTCTATCAGCAGCACACACCTGGCACTGCTCTGTCCTGGGACAGAGGGATCCAAGGCATTGCTTCAGCCTGGTTTGGATGGCCACACTGCTCTGGGTTCCACTTCATGGATGCCATAAATGCCATGAATTCAGGACTACAGGGTGGCTTTTATTAGCCCAGAGGACTCTCAAACTCATGGACTGCGCTTAAAACCATGCTTAGGTCTCTTCAATGTGCGTCCAAGTGTCCTGCAAAACCTAAACCCATCTACTGAATAGCTGATTCTTTCTGAAAGAAGATTGGACACCTGGGTGTGAGAAATCAATGTGGTGAAGAACTTTGTCAATAATTAGGAAAAAGCTTCCTGGGCAGCCTTTCAGATGTGTCTTGTGCATGAGGTATTGGGATTTAAAACTCTGAAATTCTCCATCAGCAGTGAAATGTGGCAACGTCTCCCTCTTTATATCCCTAATGCCATCTGTTGGAAGGATCTCTCCAACAGTTTTGTCCATTTTTCCCTGGAGAACTTGTCTGAACCCTCCTTCTTCCTCCTGAGCCTCTGCAATTTCAAACCTTGACCTTCATATCAGACAAGAAGATGTTGAAGGATTTCATTAGGGGAACCTGCACCTATTTGTTTTAGAAAGGATCAGTTTCCTTCTGGGTCCTTTGGGGATCTATATGTCTTGTTTTAGTGACTTCTCCAGGAGCTGGCCCTGCAGCGTTTTCTTATTGTTGTTGTCACATTTGCAAGTCGCCTTTTCCCACTGGGCTCCAGACTCGCACGGGAAAACATCCCAGATCAGATAGCACAGACCCATGGAGCAGCTTAATGTGACCCATTTTGCAGTGTTTCCACCCAGATCTGTTCATCCCCTGTTTCACAGCAGGGTGGAGGCATTTTGCTCTGCAGCTCTTGGTGGTTCCAACCTCTGCATTCCCGAGGATGAGCTGCCAGGCTCAGCTGAGCACAGATGTGAGAACGTACTGCAGATATTCCCCACTTCTTCACTGTATTGATGCCAGAATTAGTTTTTACTTTTTCTTTTATACCCCTCTTACATACTCTTTTATAATTTTATGTATTCTTAGTGCTTTTAGCCTCCATACTTGTAACTTCCCAAGGCTGATAACTCAGCTCAGCCCCACGGCACCGTTAAACCAGGAGAGCAAACATCCTGGGAGCCCCAGACACCAAGGGCCTCTCCAGAACACATTTTGGAACCTCAGACAGGCCCAGCCAGGGGGAAGGTTCCTCACAACGAGGGGTTCACTCCAGCCTCTCATTGGGGAATCTTTGATAAATATGTTAATTTTGCAAGGCCTATAATTGTGTGTATTTTGGTGTGATGAGTGCATGCATTTTCAGGGCATTCCACCTGGCAGAAGTGCTGCACCCAAGCATCCTTAAATAAATACCAAGGAAAAAAAACCCTTTTCCCCATAAACCATGTTTTGGTTTTAATTTTAAGACCAGGGAAAGGCAACAGTGTAAGGGAGCATTGTCCTTCATAATGCTGGGGAATGGGGGTAGGGTGAATAATTTTCAGGATTAAGAATGAAACTTGGAGTCTTTCCCCTCTTCTGCTCATGGGCTTGTGGGCTGGAAAGGATTGTTACCATCTGAAGGGCTGGTGAAATGTGTTGGCTCCTCTCTGTTCAGCTCCTCAGACTTGTTCCTGCAGTCTGTTGGCAGAGCTGAATGGATCTGGACATCCAGGCTGGTGGAGTCTTCCGAACCAGGGCTGGAGAGTAACGAAACAGCCTGCACACAAAATCTCACTGCATCCCCACTAAATAGGGCACTCAAGTCTTCAGGGCTGGAGTCCACTGGCCCTTCACAGTCACTTAAGCAGAGCTTCCACGTGCAGCTTCCAGGGCACCCTCTTCTGAGCTTTGTACTCTATGAAAGTCCAGATCAACTCCTGTCTGCAAGGGACACGAGTTCAGTGTCTCCTAACTATCCTCAGCTGCTGGTCTCAGCCAGGGAAACCTCGTGGATGTAGGGAAAGTGCGGAAAAGGTGGTCCTGTAGTCCTACCTCTGCTCTGGGAATTTGTGGAGAGGGATAAGCTGGGAGATAATTTTAACAGCCTCTTGGAAGTGGGTGAGGTTCTGACAGAATGTGCAGAGCTGCTGCGTTGAGGAGAGAGGAACTGGAGGTCTTGGGCACTGTGTTAGGATGGTACTTTGAAAGTAAAGGTGTTCCAGAGGGAGCAAGACTCTTTGGCACTGTGTTGGGATTACTGTTTGAAACAACCTCTGAAGTTCCAAAGGGAGAAGAGCTCTTAGGAGCTGTTTTGGGATGACTGAAACAACCTCCAAGGTGGCCCAGGCCAAGTGAGAGGCTCAGCTGTGACTCAAGTGTGCTCCTGGTGCCAGGCTTTCAGCAAGGTGAAATTCAACCACTGAATTCAAACCACTGTGACCCAGATTTACCTCTGAGGTTGGCCACGTGCCTGCCATGTCCATGCTGCCTGGTGTGGGCAATATTGCCAGTTCCTAGCTGAAGCTGGGCCACCCTCCTCTGGTTGTGTTTTGTGTCCGATTACTCTCCAGCCTTCTCTCCTTTGTCCTGTCAGCTCACCCCTGCTGGGAGCTGAACCTCTTTCCAGATGCCTGGCTGGTCTCCCAGAAGCAGCACAACACCATTGTAATGTATAATTAAGCTGGAATTCTCCTCCAACCCCCTTTTTAATTTAAATTACACCAATCCTTGAGTATGCAAGAGGTTATAAACCCAAGGAGAAGAGAGTCTTCACACTTTTCCCCTCAAGATGTAACCTGTTAGTATTTTATCTGAAAACAGGGAAAATGTGAATAATAAAGCCTAACACAGGAAAGGGGTAAGTCTTGGAAAGATGGAGTAGGGCAGTGTTCCTCTTGTGAATGACATGGGGCAGAAGAAGTGTTGGATGAGTTTACCAAAGCCACCTGGCACAGGAAGAGTAAGAGGGATAAGAAAGTAGCACTTCCAAAGCCAATCCTTATCCTCCTTTCCCAGACCAACACCAAAATGACTCCAGCATATGATCAGGGCTGCATCTTTCATGGATGCTTATTCAAAGCAGACTGTAGCCAGACATCAGAACAATACCAAATGCAGTGCAGCAGTGCCAACCTGGATCTTGCCAAAGTCCAAGGAAAGTGCTGAAGGATTTTCAGATGATGGTTCAGACAAATCTCTGGAGTCTTAAAGATGACCATCTCTGATAACCTCTCCTACCAGCTGGGAAGTGGCAGCTGCATCTGTAAGGCAGGTTACTGCAGTCACCACTTCTGGAAACAGCAACTGTTTGAATTCATGAGGCGTTTTGACTTAATGTAGGGGAGACAGATCCCATCAAGGAGCCCAGGACACTTCTAGTGCCCCACAGGAATAATTGCTCTCCCTCTTTGGTATCCAGTCTGCACAACACAAATGCTCCACACCAACCTCTGCCATTGCAAAGACTCCAAGCTCCCTCTGCAATGGAATCACAGAATCATAGAACGGTTTGGGTGGGAAGGGACTTTAAAAATCATCTCATTCCACCCCCTGCCATAGGCAGGGACAACTTCCACTATCCCAGGTTGCTCCAAGCCCTGTCCAACTGTCCTTGAACACTTCCAGGGATGTGGCAGCCACAGATTCTCTTGGCAACCTGCTCCAGCGCCTCACCACCCTCATTGTAAAGAGAATCTAAGTGTAGCTCCATGTAGTCCACTTGATGATGTGACCCTGAAGGTAGAGGGTGTTAAAAAGGTAAGAGGCACTTCTAGGAATTTCTCACTTTGGCTGCAAATTTTAAGGGCATATAAATATGTGGGGGAAATACAGATACAAAGGAAATATAGGGAAAAATGCCCAGAAACTCTCAGATCCCCCTTATTCCCCTTGTATTGGGCTGGTCCTGTTCTCCACGTTAAACCAACCCCCCCAAAAAATATACTGATTGGTTTAAACATCATCAGAGCAGCTGTCCAGCTGTCTGACATGGTTAGACTCCATCATGCTCCTTGTCAATGTTAATCCTTCCTCTATTAGCAGGAAGGCAAGGTACTGTGAAGGTAAAGCTGAAGTGCTAAAGGGTAACAGCCACATGAGCTTTTTTCCCTGTGTAGCAGTTTCTGTAGCAGTGACAGATTTTGGCTTACAGGTCCAACTCGGTGTCTGTCAGAAGGATGTCATCCTTGAGCATCACCTGCTAGGAAGCACAGCTGACATCCTCCTGAGTGCCTGAGCTGACCCCTGTTTTAGATGTCCATACATCTCAGCTCCCTCAGCAGACCCTGGTGTTCATCAAGGAGGTGGTTGTCACACCACTGGGGACTATTTGAGGACTTGCTGCCAGCTAACAGTTTCACCTTGATGTCCCCTCTCCTAAGGATGTGAGTCTCTTGTGCTGCCTGTTCTAGGATCATGCACAAGGAAAGCCCAGATCTTCATCCTGATGATGTTTGTCATCTCTATCAAACCTCAGAAAGTCCCAGTGCTTAGGAAATGTCACCCTTCCCCTCAGTTTAATGATGTGCTGTTACTGTAGACTGGTACCAAACCCAGGGAAGGGCATAGTGAGAGTGGAAGGATAAGGGAGGGAAGTACAAGGTCAGTTCAGTCCTTCAAAAAGTTTGTCCTGATCCAAAAAAGGAAGAAAGAAGAAAGTTTAGGAGGCTTTGTAACTTTTCTGTAGCTCCCAGATGCTGCTTAGCAGCTCATGGCACTCAAACAGTGACTGCCAGGCTCTTCTCACCTGCGGGTCTGGACATCCCACAACACAGCCTGGATCTCTGCTCCAGCTGGCAGAACCTAAAATAAGACCTGATCCAAGTGTCATCTTAGTCTGTGGATTTCTTCCTGGATTTTATTTTTTTTTTTATTGTTATCTTTGAGAAAAGTCTTCCTGAAATGAGAGAGATTGTCCTTCAGTGGTGTTTATTACAGACTTTTGCCAAGTGCAGGTTGTATCTAGAGCATCACCATAGCATGCTGTATTGCGTTGACCCTGACTGGATGCCAGGCACTCATCAAAGCTGTTTTATCACTTCCCTTCTCAGATGAACAAGTTTTTGTGGCTGGGCCTGGCAGAAAGGAGATATGGATGGAAAGCCCTCAGTTGCAAGGCACATTTTTGTCCCTTGCTGCAAACCAGACTGTTTTTCCAGCGTGCTTGAGTTATGCATCACCCATAGCCTGTCACAAAATGACACTGGACCTTTCCCAAGAATAAATGAGGTTTAAACATACTGCTTTTTTGTTGAGAAGCAAGCATTTTTGCCTAAATTCTTCTTCCATTAAGCACATCTGCTGCGCACTGAAGTCTTGAGCTTAAAAATGGGCCTCACCTCTCAGAAGTCTTCTTCCCCAATATATGAAACAATTCTGTGTTGGGTCTGTTGGCATATTGGAATAGAATATGGGCATATATATGGGCATATAGTCATGAATAGATCAGGGCCATGATAGTGTTCTCTACGTGACAGCTGGCTCCTAGTGGGGCCTCTGTGTCCAGGCAGTGCCAGCTACATGTCCCCATATGAAGGATTAAGAGTCAGGACATTGGGCCACATGAAGCTGGCAGAGAAAAAAATTTGAAGGTAGAACTCAAACAAACAAAGTAAACCCTACCCAGCATGTGCTCCAGCTGAGTGAATTCAGGCACCTGTATTTTATTTTTGAGGTGCTATAAGTGGTTTTGAAGTTGAAATTTGATTATTTAATTCTGGGAAGATGCCTATGACAACTTCACTTCTTTACAGCCCAAATAATTCTTCAGGCTCCTGCTCAGCAGGCAGAGTATCAGAATATCTCAGACATGTACCATGTCTATTGAAATTTCTGGTATCTTCAGGAAAGCAAAGAGAAATGGAAAGCCCTGCCCTGATTATTTTTTTCCAAGCCATATCTGGGACTATTTTCACTGTTACAGTTCCTGCTATAGCATTTATAATCATGTAATAAATGGGGATGAGGATTTATTGCAGGGTGGCTGCACATCCTGATTTGGCTGGAGATTGTTCCATGAGACCCAGGACATTCCTATCACCCTGAAAACAACCCTTGGGGTGCTTGCCTTTTATCAGGACATGAACCTTCTCTTGTATCTCCTGGGCTCACCCCTGGGAATCTTCCCATCAGGGCAGAGCTCAGCTGTGGTGTTGGCTCTACTTCTAGGGACATAATCTGATAAAGTGGGAACCCCACGTCCTGGCACCTGGTTTGGGTGTCATGGTCCATGCATCTCCACTTTTTAACACTTTTTCGATCTGTTATAAACCAATCTAAAGAGATCAAACCATTCTGAGGTGCCTGTTTTGATTGTCACTGCTTGTAGGCTCTGCTCTGGAGAAACCACCCTTGACAGATGAGGCAATTACCTGTTTCTTTTTTATCTACATGGACCACGAAGTGGAGCAGAGAAAAGTACTCCAGATAGGAGCAATACTAATGCCTCTGTGTTTGATGGCTTAATGACAAAGTCTGCTCTCCCTAGCTGGAGGTGACTGGAAGAGAAAATCTACCTGTGCTGCTCCTGCTGAGGGGTGTAGGGGCACATCCCAGGGGTGCATGGCTGGGTACCTCCTCACACGTACCTGCTCAAGTGACAGATGTCCTAAAGCCCTGTCAGCCTCTACAGAGCTCAGCCTGCTCACAGCCACAGAGCATCCATCACCTTGCACTGGGAATTCTACTGCCATTCATCAAGTGATATCTCAGCTGTGACTACTTGTCAGAGAAATTTTACTGAGGATGCTTTATCCCCTTATGACTTCCACTGCACACCTTGATTTACAGCTTCCAGCTCTCAGCCCAGATGGAGCAGGTGATGTAGCCCGAGCAAGCTGGGGAAATGCTGCTGTCACCCACTCGTGGTGACGCCAGGATGATTTTTTGCCTTTTCTTTTACACCCCTCTTTTATACCCTTTTATATAGTTTTATGTATTCTTAGTGCTTTTAACTTACATACTTGTAATTTTCCAAGCCTGATAACTCAGCTGAGACCCACTGCACTGTTAGGCCAGAACACCAAACATCCTGGGAGCCCCAGAAACCAAGGTCCTCTCCAGAACACATTTTGTAAACTAAAATAGGCCCATCCAGGGAGAAGGTTCCTCAGAACAGGGGGCTCACTCGAGCCTCTCATTGGGGATTCTCTGATAGACATGCAAATTGACAAAGCCTATAATTGTGTGTATTTCGGTGTGTGAGGTGCAGTGTGTGCATTTCGGGGCATTCTGCACCTAAGGATCTTTAAATTAATACCGAGGTAAAAACCCCTTTTCCCCATAAACTGTGGTTTGGCTTTAATTTTAAGACCAGGAAGAAGCAACAGTGGGATGGCAGCCAGAACTGTCTGCTTCCCCTTGTCCCTGGGACCATGGTGGCTCAGAAGTGCTGGACTGTAACAGGAGGAGAGAGGATTGGTGCTGGGGACCAACTCTCTGCCTGCGCCTCATCCAGCAGGCACCTCCTGCACATTGATGTCCTGTGCACAGCATCACAGCAGCTTTCCCTCGTGTGCTCTGGAAAAGAGACTCTGCTCTGTTTGCTGACCCCTGCTCCTTATTCACTGTCTCCTTCTTGCTTTGCCCTTCGGCAGAGGGTGAGTGACTCTGGCTCTGACTCCTCCTCCTGCTTGTGGAGGCTCGGGCTGCGAGCTCAGGGCAGAGCCATCCCATCCATGCAGTGGTTTCCCCTCGGGAGCCAGAGGCTGTGTGGATGTGGGATGTGCCCACAGTGATGGACTGGGGAGTGCAGCCCCACCACAGGCACCAGGAACCTCTCTGTGGCTTTGCGTATCCACAAGCCTGACCCATCTCTGTCCTCCCTGGCTCTGGCACAGCCAATCCCACACATGCCTGCCATATTTCCTAGTGGATGTTGGCTCGTGCAGAGGTTGGAGCAGGCTGTGGGGATGTGGCTGGCCAGGGCAGGGAGAGGAGAACACCTCCTGTATTCACAGTCCTCCAGGGCAGGTAGCGAAAAGATGATTTTCAGCTAAAGGGTAGTAAATATTAATTTCTCTTCTGCCAGTTTGACTAGCAGAGTGTTTGCAATTCTCTTAAACCACGAGGCAGATTCCCTGCTCCCACTGGAGGCACAGGTCAAGCCCTTGTCAGCACCTCTGGGCACAGCCTGGCTCAGTGAGTATTCCTGTATGGCTTGTGGTGAGCCAAAAGCCCCACAGAGAGGCAGAATGGGCTGATTCAGCCCCAGGACAGGTATTCCCGCTGTGCTGGCTGTCTGCACAAACCTGCTCAGCCCACAGTATGGGCTGCACTGGCTGGGAGCTGTTTATGAGACACTGTGACCCTCTGCCTGCAGAATCTGGGCTCTGCTGTACTTGTACCAGCCCTGAAGAACTCCTGAGATAGGGGCTAAGTCAGAGGGCAGCTGGGTAGGAACTACCATGAACGATCAGGTTGTCCTGGTAATCAGTGGAAATTCTGAGAGCAGGGCATTGATCATTATTACAAATCCCCATTCCTTTATTTCCTTACCCAGGTGCAGGGTGTGAAGAGGTTTTTCTTGGCGTGTGTTTGGACCATCTCATTATTCATCAATGACAGAGTGAGGCAAAGGGAGTGAGTTATGTTGGCCTTTGCAGACAAGTGGCAATAAAATAAGTTTATGGTACCGCCTCCTATACCCTTGCATATTTATGTCCCATGTTTATCTTGCTTTTTTAGCCGTTTGTGCTTGCTTGTCTTGCAAGGCCACCCCACCTCCATTCCCTGAGACCAGCAAAGGGATGAATTCTGATATTGCAGCTCATGCTGGGCAGCACTGGAGCTCCCTGGAGACATCCAGGCAGAAGTTCTTCTGGTATGGGTGAGGGACAACTGATCTTTATGTTGGCTTCCTCTCGGTTCAAGCCAAGTGGCTCTGCAGGCCCTTGCCTGGGGCTGAGCTCCACTTCTCTCAGCAGTTTGGGATACGAACTGCTCAGCAGCCTTCTGAGATCTTGAACCATAACCGGTGCAGCCCATGGGGTACCTGCTCTGGAAGGAAGGGATTTGCTGAATGCTTGTGTATCATCATGTCCCCTTGACCAAGGACAGTTTGGTTCCTTGAAATCCGGCAGTACCAGGGTTTCTGCATCCCATGGAAGGTGGGATACCTCCAATACCTACGTGTGAAATCCGGTCAGAGGGAAAGGGGCCAAGCACCGAGGGGAGAGGACACGATTCTGTCAGCTTTAAAGCCAACAATGAGATTTAGGCTGTGTCCCAAGCCAGGGGGGTCAAATGCATGGTTTTCATTCTAGATCCCAGCTCTGTTCCCCCCCCATTCCTCTGTTCCCTGGCTGGCCCACCATGTGCAGCCACAACACAAAGACATGAAAGCTCAGCCCTTTGTGCCATGTAACAGCAGCACACAGTCCCCTGTCTGTCCCCCAGGGTCCCCCTGCAGCCTGACCCCTCCACTGTGCTCCAGCCCTGTCTGCAGGGCAGTGATTTGGCTTTGCACATATGAATTACCTGTGCAAGGACAGACATCTGTAAGATGCAAAGTAAAGGACCCTAAATGATGATAAACAGGGCTTTCGATTTTGCTTCGTGTGGGTGTAGCAATGACTCCTCTCCAAGTTGTCTCTGCTTCCCTTTTCTGAGTTATTGACATATATTCCCTTTTGCTGCCAGCTTTGATGGCTGCTGCCAAGTCAGCCAGCACTCGTCTCTCAACCCTGAATAATCAAGTGATTGGGACAGCTAACAGAAGGACAGTCTCCCTCTAGGACATGATGGTCCTGATGTACAAATGTGTTCACACACAATGAGGTTGAAAGGAGAGGACCAGGTGGGCAAAATGTGTGTGCTGGTACACCGTGATTTTAAACACGTGATAACAAAATTTCTGCTACAATATTAATCCCCGTGACTGCCTGTTTCAGCCTTGCATGCTCAGTGTGGTTCTGCTCTGCCCAACTCATCTCCATCCCCTCCCCAGCCCTCTGCACACAGAGGATGCAGGAGAGCCAGATTTGCCCTTTTCATGCCCCACATAGTGGCTGTTAAGGTGATAAGACAAACGAAATAGTGGAGTTCCAGCTCCTCAGTATACTATCAAGTGGGAAATCCCATCCAACCCACAAGGATAAGCCCCTGGGGAGCAGGGGTTTAGTAGCATTTTGGTAGTGACTGCCCCACTCCATCACACCAACTCATCCTAAGCCCTAGGTCCCTGTTAATTTTTACAAAATTGCCAAGTGATACCCAGACAGCTGGAAATATTGTGGTATTTCCTTGATGTTGTTACTGCGGAAGACTCAAGGAGTGCCACCAGATGCTTTGGTACAAATTTCCTCCTCCCTTGATGCTGTCTCTCATGCTTGGCACTCCTGCCAGCCAGCTCCAGAGATTCTGCCCCAAAACATGTCCTGGATGTGCCCAGCAGGACTTGCCTATGCTCAGCAAGTGTTTATGTGCCTGCAGGAGCCAAGATATTCCCTTTTCCACTGAGCACCCAGACCACGGAGCCAGGCGGCCACATCTACCTGGAGCTCTGGAAATTTTTAACATAAAAATTATTTGATTGATTCGGGGAGGGAGAAAGAAACACAAAAGGCCTTAAGATTTCCCTGATTTCTCCTGGGACTCTTTTCTGTACACAAAGTGTTTCCTGCTCTGTTCTTGGAAGCATTACCCTTGGCTGGGCCTGGCCTTTAAAACATTACCAGCTGTATGCAAAATAGAGTGCAAAGTGCCAAAAAGCCCCGCAGGCTATTTACATTTGGCTGGAGCTTGCTGTGTTGGCCAAGCTACAGAGATACTTTGTTCATTGGCCATGCAAGGAAAGCAGCTACTTCAAGCTGTTTGGTCCTGTTTATACACAGAGTTACCATGGAAGTCCCCAGGCCCCACAGCTTTGCATACTCACATATCCAGGGTGTATTTTTCCGGGACCTGATTTGTCCTCCCTCTCATTTGTTGGTAGGAAGCTCTGGGATGAGGTTTTTGGGTAGATGTTGGGTGCAAATTGATTTGTGTTTGTGGTGAAGGGTTGCTTGGGTGCTGTCTGGGTCCTCCCTCGATGCAAACGAGAGCAGGTGGATATGGGATACCCGATGCATCAGCAAGAACATTTTTCCAGTGTGAATTTGGGGGAAAAGTAGTACTGTCAAAAACTGGTCACAGACAAACTCTTGCAGCTGTATGGAAAGAATAACTTATAATTATATTGGGTTTTATGTTTACAATAAATGGATACACATTTCCTAAAGTGTGATAGTTAGTTGAGGGCAACCCGAATGACAAAATTACAGAAAATCAAGGGAGCTCTACATTAATTTCTCCAAGAGAAATTGTTGTGCCCTCGGATCAGTGCATTCAAAATGCTATGTTCTAGGCTCTCTCTTGGAGTATTCATTATATTCTAAAAGCTCAATCTTGATGAAACCTCTGTCTCATCAAATTCAAAATATGAAGCATGTGGCAGATCCTACAACAATGGGCAGGAGAATAACTGGGTTTTTTAGGAGACTTTAGGGAAAAGGTAGCAACCTTTGCAATATTTTGTGGTTAAGATCATTTGGCTTTTCTTGAATCCTTGGGCTACAATGCCAGCTAAAAAGGATGTGGATTTCTTGACTTTTCTTGCTGCTATTATTTGTTACTTTAGCTGTTTTATTAAAAAGACTTCTCATGGATGAACACTTGTGATTAATCACCTCTTGCCAACATGTCACAGGCAGACTGACTCATGGCATAGCTGGATATGAGGGTATGGCTGGAGATCCCCTCCTGACTGGCTCTAGGTATCCAGGTTAGGGAATTCTATCTCTGCGCTGGCAAGCAGTGCTGGGGAAGACTGAAACATTACTGCCTTGGCTTCATACCAAGGCCCAGGATTACCTCGTGTGCTGGATGGAGTGGTTTGAATATGTCCTGTACTGCAAGGAATTGTGCTCTTGGTGAGTGTTAGGGGGGAGTAGGGACACGGGAACCTCACAAGCAGATGGTGAGAAAAACCCATTCCTCCCTGTGGCTGAGATCTGATCTCAGAGCCTGAGTGAGGCCACTCGGGACTTCTCCCAGTCATTTCTGCAGGGCATTTTGAGCATGTGGAAGGGAGAAAGGCTGAGCACTGGAGGCTGGCCAAAGTCTCCAAACCCAGTTGGCTGAGGTGGAGCCTGGACAATGCAGCTACACCTGTGAAATAAAGGTTCTCCTTCTGCTTTGGCTGTCAGACATCCTCACTCAGGAGCAGAAATGCTTGGGAAGCAAACCAGCAATGTGTCTGCTGTCTGTGCACTTGTTCTCTACCAAAGAGGGAGTCAGCCAAGCCTGGAGTTCATTCTGTCTTGGCCAATAGTTAATAATAACCCTGCAACAGCTTCTTTTTCTTTTTCTTTTTTCTTCTTCTTTTTTTTTTTTTTTTTTTTTTTGTTGTTGTTGTAGCAAATTAAGGGTGGATGAATGGCCTGGATAAAATTAGAAATCTCTTCCTGAAAGGCTGAACTGAGTTTACAAAGTTATAGCTCCACAGAAGTCCTATTGCAGCTGGGCAATCCGAAGGGGACCCGAATCTCCGAAGGGTGAATAGCTGGTAACAAAATGCAAATGTGTGCTCTGGATCAGAGGGAAATCAATCAGAGCTCCCCCATCGTGCTGGCTTCACATCACAGCAGCTTGGAGGAGGTGGATGGGGTGATTCCTGATTTCACCTTCCCTTACTACCAGGACAGGCAGTAGCTGTGCAGGCAAGTGCCCTGTGAGGTGTTAAGAGTTGGGGGCTAATGGGATGTTGGATGTGCATCGGGTGGGCATGATCACAGGAGAGAAAAGGAACTCAGGCTTGGGAAGGAATTCTAATTCCTTTGAACATCATGCCCAGGTACCTGCTGGCTAGGGAACTTTCTACATGTGGATAGCCAGGCAGGAAATTGTTTGGGAAGCTGTCCCTCATCCCATCTATGAACCTTTCCAGGGCCTTCTGCATTCACTGATCCTGCTGCATTCTGGTCATTTATCCTGAGGCTGAATGATGAAGTGGTGCCCATGTTTTGAGTGACCCTGGCTCTGATGCTGCTTTTTAAATGGAAACTGTTTTTTTAATAACTGTGAGACCCAGAGCTCTCAAGAGTCTCACCCTTGAGAGAGGTTAACAGCAAGAGGCTCTTTGTGGCAAACCCCACCTTTATTTCCCTGTCTTTTGTGGGTAAGGGCTGTAAAGGCACAACTGAGCTGCTGTGTGACCAGATGTTCCCTTCAGCTCTGTGCTCCTACATCATTCCCACCAGTGAGGCTGAACACGTGGGCTCAAACCAGCCTGACACAAGATGGACAACAGCTGGCAGTGGCTCCTTAAACCATTGAATTTCCATTTGTTGGTGTCTCCACAGCTCTGGTGAATGTGGGCTCTGAGCCATTAACTTACATGAGCTACTTGGATTTTACTGGAGTCTAAAAAGACCCACTGAGGTCAGTAGAGATGATGTGCACCAGCTCAGTATCAAGCCCAGAACTTTCTGCACAATATTAACATTTATATCCTCTCTGGAAAGGATGGAGAAAGCACAGGTTGCCTTCACAATGAGGTATCAATTAAAAATTCCCCAAACAGTACAATGTATGTTTGATACCTAGAAGGTCTGTTTGTTTCAAAAGTCATTCTGAACTTTTATATAACGCTGCAATTAGCTGATACTGTAAACTTATTATGTACCTGCTGGAACACAACAGCTCCTTTGAAACAATTCGGATCTATTTTGTAATTATACAATTAGGCCACATGCCATACTTGGGAGATTGTGCAAAGGGGGAAACTTTCCATTTCAAAGTGACTGAGAGCTTCAGTGGCTGCAGGCTTTTTGTTTCTTTTTGCTGACCTGCAATTAAAAAATGTAGAACTCTTCAATATATCACTCTTTGGCTGATTTAAGCACCCCAGGAATCTCCAAGAGGGTCTGCAGTGTATTGACAATAAAGAAATTTCCTGGGACAGTGCAGACCTTGCTCTGCATGCTGTCAAATGCGGTGGGATCCGGAACCTCCAACTGCAATGGAAGGAAAGCAGAAATAAACTGGTTAAGAATGTCTTAAATAATCCAGGTACATTGCTTTGAGTGTTTTTCTTTTTTTGCAGGCATTCCAGAATTACTACCACTGGATTTCCCCCTTATCTCCCACTTTTATGTGTCTTAATCTTTGGGTGGATGGAATGGTCCTGCCTAGGAAGTGAGACAAGGCTGGTTATGACATCTCAGCATTTGGCAGCTCAGTGCTGTTTGATGTGCAGGGTCCTGAAGAGGAATTGTTGGGATGAAAAGCAAGTTTGGTGGGCCTCAGATGTGGTGAAACACAAGAAGAGAATCAGCTGGTTCTTGGATTTGGTGGGGAATTTAGACAGGCCTCCAAAATGGGACAAGGACTTCCAGAGCTCAGAGCCTGCGGTGGGAAGTGCAGGCACAGTCACCTCTGGGGTAGGTACAAGCTCTGCATCGGAGTTGGTGTCCTCAGCCCTTTTTTATGTGAAAGTCCATCCCAAAGTGTGACCCTTCTCACCTAAAATAGGCCCCAAAGCAGAAGAAAGTGGGGGGATCTTTGCAGGGATCTGTTTTTTCCCTAGTGTCTCTAGTAGGAGTCCCACGGGAGATGTTCAGAAAAACAACATCAGCCCAGGTGTCTTTCACTGGGTGACTCCTGCCCCACCCTGGTTTCCAACTCACCCCAGCTCTGCCACAGAAGGCAAACATGAACACAACAGTGCTCCAGCTTTTTCCCTTGTGAAGGACAAACTTGTCCTCGTGTCCCAGGCAATCCGGGATTGGGGAATGATCGTGTTTCCTAGCTGGGATCTGTATCAAACCCCTACCCTTCTGGATATGCCAGGCCTGGTGTGAGGGCCAGATTTTGAGCAGGACACCCTGACCCCCAATGTCTGCCTTCAAGAATAGTTTTGGTTTGGTTGCAAAGGGACAGTGGTTTGTGGTTTTGGATTTGACACTGGTAGGACCTGTGACATGCCTGCTTTGGGAGCAGGGAACAGACACTCAGGAGATAAACCATGGGATGTCTTTGTGGAAGGGCTTTGAGGATGTGCTGCAACTGAGCCTGGGACTCCCAGGAAACCAAGCTCTTGCCCTCAGTCCCTGCATTTGAAGCCTGGCCCAAACCCTAAGTGGGAGGGATTGTTTCTCTTGACATCAGTGCTCTGGTGGGATGAGTCCTCAGCCTGGATGAAAGCTGAGCTGCCAGCTCAATTGTCATTCATCACACGGCACAGAAATGTCATTTTTTAATGATCAGGCTTCCCTCTGGAGGCTGTGTTGAAGCGATTCCTTGACTGAATGTCTCAGAAGATGTGCTCCAAGGGGGGAGTGTCTCTGGTGGCATAAATCCTCATTTCCTCATTATCTGGGCAGTAGTGGAAGCAGGTCGCTTTCTGCAGAGTACTTTTGAGACTGTATTTGCATATAGATGCAGTGGGTCAGATTCTAGTGCTGGTTTAAATCCCAAATAAGTACATTAACAATTGTGCATTAAACCACACTATTTGTGAAGTCTGAACCTTCTGAACACAAAAGGACCACAGCCACAGTCTTGAAAAACAACAAACACATACAAAAATACATCTGGGACCTTTACAGAATATTTCAGCAAATTGTCCCCATCCAAGATTAATTTTTGCCTATCAAAAGCTATATATTTTTTTTTTCTTAAGCTTGTGCATGAGCACAATATTTTCTTTTAAGCAAATCTGTGCAAATTATTCCTATGAACTAATCTGACCTGCCTAACAGCCTGGAATATCACAAACACACACACACACACATATACATATACATATATGTATGTATATACATGCACACCTACATATGTGCACATACAGGCCCCACACAAAAAATGTTAGCTAGGAGATGATACAGCATTTTTCATCCCCCCAAATCTTTTTCCCTGCCAGATTTACTGAAGGATTTTCCGTGTTACCTCCTGCTGAATTACCATGGCAAGAGGACCTTGAAGATGAAGTCAAGCATGAGGTTTAACTGTACCCATTCTGGCAGCCATAGAGGGGCTTTTAGTTCTTTTCTTGAAGTTGCTCCAAGATTTTCTTCTGCCTCACCAAGGAGAGTCCTGCAAAGGAGTGAGGGAGTTTGCCAGCCTGTTAACCTGGGGTACACAGAGGAAATGAAAAGCACAAATTTACCAATGTATCTGACTTTCTGCCTGGTGCGGAAAATCTGGCCCACCACTGAGTCCCTGAAACATGCAGAACATCTCCAAGAGTCCTGAGGTCTGTGCTGTAGGACATCCCTGTGAAGAAAACCCACCAGAGGTCCAAAAGGGCTGAAATCTGACTGACCCCACACACAAAGGGGAAGTAAATTTGAAAAAGGATTTGAAACAGTGAACTCTGAGAGTAGCAAAAAACAAAGATTGTGGTTTTCCCTCCTATCTTTTTAAATCCCAAAATAATGGTGTGGTCATGCATTTCACGGGGCTGTTGCTGTCCTTGAGAGCTCTTCCAGCTCGTGTGGGCAAAGGGAACATGAGGGCTCCGAAAAAAGGGATTCTTTAGGTGCGTATCACTGGAAGCATCCCATTTCCTTAGGAAGCTCTCTGAAAGGGCAGGATTTGTATTTTTTTTTTTTTTTAAAGAAAAGCATCCTGCTCTTATCCCAGAGCCTCGATCTCTGCAAACTGAGGGCCAGAGTCCCTTTGCTGTGTGTGTGGTGCCTTTGTGCTCTCCAGTATCACCTGGGTGTTTGGATACCATCCTTGGGGAGGGATTTTCCATTCAATGATGAATTTCCCACTGGCTTTTTTTTCCTGCTCCGTTACCTTGATCAGCTGAGCTGTTTTTGAGACAAGGCTTGGCCCCTCTCGGCTGTGCTCCCCCCACACCAGGGATGGCTCAGCAGGGCCTGGCTGGGACCCAGCTGGAGGATCAGAGAGCAGCCCTGAGCTCCCTCAGGACCCACCACAGGATGTGCCAAGTGAATCTCAGCTCGGCAGAGAAAATGCCCCACGATGCAGGCTTTGCACTGCTCGTGCCAGCTGAAATACAGCCATGAAGCTGCTTGCTTCTTGTTTGCCCAACAGCCCCTGCAAAGCCAGGGGATGCCATAAGAAAAGCTGGAAAATTGCAATACATCATCTTCTACCCACTTCTGCTGTCAGTTGAAGCCTGAGCATTGAAGGAGAGGCACAAGAGATTGGTTTCTACAGGACCAGGCAGCAGACACAGATTTATTTGTGCTTAAACAGCATGGACATCATGGGAGGGAGGTTTGTCTCTGGGCTGCTGAGCACTGTGGGTCTGGTGGTGTTGCATCCAGCGCAGTGCTGTGCAGGGCTGGTGGGTTGCAGAAGCACATGGATAACGTGCTACTGCTCACTCTGAGCAGAGACCAAGCCTGCACCACCATCCCAGCACCACATTCCCAGGATGCAGGAGAATGCAGGTGCTTGGATGTAATAATGATAAGAAATAATAATTATAGTTATAAATTATTAATAAAATTTATTGATATAAATTATAACTGATATATATTACTACTATTTATATATCAATTATTATCCTACTCTTACTATTTTACTATTAATTGTGTGATCACTTCTGGACCCCTTACCAACACAGGCTGAAGGCAGCCCTTCCTCAAGACATAATGCTCTATACTCCAACTGGAAGCCAAGAGGTGTAAAAACACAGTGTTATAGCAACTTCAGAGATAACCATGGGATAAGCTTCCATCCAGAGCTGGGAAGCTCTTCTCCATCCACATTCATGTGCCCCCAGGGTACTTTCCCTGCAGGGCTGTGGCTTAAATCTATGTTGAGACAGCACAATGTTGCATCTATTCCATGTTTCTATGCCAGCACAGGTTTTCTCCTGTGGTGAATGTGAGAGCACCATATCTCTGTGGTGAAAAAGCCTCTGGCTCCTCTGATCTCCTCCTGGTGACAGTGGCTTGGTTTGGCAGTCTGTGTTTCACTAGGGCTGGCTCGGCGGGCCCTGCGCTGTTACACTGGCTACGATCTCTCCATCTGCTTGGATCTGTTCTTTCCTGGTGAGAGTTTAGTTTTCCTTGCCTTAAAAGGAGACAGCCTTCACCAATGATATATTTTCTTCCCTTGCTCCTCACCGTAGTTTTCATCAGCTGATGGCACATCTGTATTCCTGGGAAACTGAGCTCTCCTTAACATCTAATTCCTCCCTGTCTCCTGCTCTGCAGGCAGTGATGTATCTTTGCCAATTTATTGAGGAATTAGCTGGGGATAAGGATCTGTGTACACTTTATACTTTGCTTCCCAACACCCACCATTAATAATGAGCATGTCCTTTATGACCTGAGCCTTGTTTTAAGTGAATGCAAAGTATTGGCCCTTTCCTTGATGATCCATAGCCCTTGCAGCCACTCACTGTTGTCTTGGAAGGATTCCAAGTGTTTTGGAGCAATGCACTGGAATACATCACAAATGAACCAGTTTTGCTTGTCTAAGTTTTGTCTCTGGGGATTTGGGAGGGACGGCAGGGGAGGAGAGGGATGAATATTTATTAGCTTTTAATCAAAGAAAGTGCTCTCTGTAACCAGACAGGCTACTGTCTGTATCTGATCCAAGAGAGACATCAAGATCCCTGTTCTCTGCCGTGCTGCAGCTCGTGCCCCTCTGAGCTGAGCAAATGGGTTGTAAAGCACTCCAAGAGGTGCCTGTCTCTGTTTGGATTTTGCTGCATTCAGATTTTCCTGGCCATGTCCACCCAGGATTCTCCTGGAAAAAACAGTGGCTGGATGAGTGGAGAGGAACAGCAAAGTGCATGTGCCATGACCTTGAGAGATGAGGTGAATTTTGGGTAAGTTTGCACACTTTCGAGCAGCCTAGTCTAGAGGAAGGTGTCCCTGCCCATGGTAGGGGTTGGAAATGAGATGATCTTAAGGTCCCTTCCAACCCAAACCTTTCTGTGATTCTGTGAGTCAGGCAATTTGTACACTGGCTGTACATCCTGCATATCCTGGATAACCCCTCCAAAACCCATGATGGATGCCCTGACCAGGGAAAAATAACACCTCCCAAGTAGAAAGGAAGGAGGACACAAAGCAACAGAGATCTGGAGCTGTGGAGTAGAGCTCTGCACCCTGAGCTGGGAGGCAGGGTTTTATGGAAGTGTTTGCCAGACTCAGTTCATCTCCTGGTCCTGTAGTCTTAACCTGCTGGGAGTGGGATGCCCTTGCTGTGTCCCTGCCAAAAACGACAGGATGCAGTCAGTGGGGATACACCATCCCTTTGCATTGCACTCTGTCAGGATAAAAGGTTTGCATCCTGCTGCTCTGTGACACAGGAATTCTATGCAGACCCACGAAGGGGGTTTAAAGGTGGGACCCCAGTGCTTGGGTCATGCTTGGGTGTGCCTGCTTCAGGACCTCTGTGTCATGAGAGGACAGGCACCAATGGGGAGCCCAAAATCTCTAAGGCAACATTCCTAATTGTGCACTAAGCCAGGCACCAGGCGTTCACAATGGTCCACACTGTTAAATTGTCATCAAGCTCCTTGGCACGGCATCCTCCTCTCCCAGAGAGGGCCTGGGGACTCTTCAAGGGCTGGCATGGGGCAGGGACCAGCCCCAGCTGTCAGCATGGCTGAGGCCACCCTGGTTAGGGTTTGGAGAGGAGAAGGGGGTTTGGTTTATAGGCCTGTGTCGTGCCATCCGGCCACAAAACCGCTCTTAGCCCCTTTTATTTACTGGTACAGACATGGTCTCCTTGTTCAGCAAAATCCTGACTGGGAAACCGAGGGAGCACAAATCCCACACTCTTGGATATCCCATTTCCTCTTGGAAATATGGCTTCCCAACTAAAAGCATCTGATAGGAGCCCTGTGTTTGTGTTAGTGAGAGGCCAAACAGAAAGTGTTGATGAACCATGCTGCAGGGATCAGATGAGATCAAGCCGAGCCTAGATCACCTCTGAGCAGTTTGGGGCTGAATTTTACCCTGAGAGACCATTGCAGGGCCAAAATCTTGGGCATGTGCTGTCTCTTTCTGCCAGACTGCTCAGGCTGCCCCTGTGGCTGCTGCCTCAGCTTCTCTCACAGTTCTCCAGGCAGAGAGGGATGAGCACACCGATACCTCTGTTACAGACCAGGAGCTGAGGGGTTAAGTGACTGGGAGCCTTTGGCACATCAGAGAACAAATCCAGCTCTCCCCAAGTCCCAGGACAGATGTTAGCCAGAGATTTCTCCTATTTCTCAGCTGGAATGTCTACCCCACTGATGTTCTAGCCCAGAACCTGGTGCAGGACCACAGCTGCAGCTTTTTAGGCTGCCTCAGATGTGGACTGAGGGCTCTCTCTGCAGCAGGAGGTCCTGGGGGTGAGGAGGGGCTGTGTGTGCCCTGAATACAAAAGAGGCAAATATTTTTCTCATTTCCCAAAGCACACTTCTGTCAGCACTTGCTCTCCCACCTAGGAAGTGCCCATGCAGGAGGTCTTCTCCTGGCCAGAACAGACTGGGGATACTGACAGGGCAAAGCCTGTGAACATCTGGTATAAACAAAGTCAAGCCTCCGCTTCAGAAACAGCCACACAAAAGAGTCCAAGCGCTTCAGTGACGATTCAGGGAGCACAATAACACTGTCCCTGATCCCTGACTCCTTTGGGCTTGCATCAGGGCAGCTGCAGATGTCCTGCAAAGACCAGCAGTGTGACAAGAGCGTCACTGCAGAGCTGAGAAAGGCAGGGTCAGATGTCTTGAGAGTGATCACAGCAATAAGGCAACCTCCAGACTTGCACCAGAGCAGTGGCAGGATTGTACCCAAGTCCAGGGCCAGGGGAAATCACATCCTTGGCACTAGGAGTGCAGTGAATGTCAAAGTAAATTCGTAATTAATGTTGCACAGTAAAAAATAAAGCAAAAGTTTCAGCATCTTTGTCCTGTGAGTTTGCCTTGGGATGCTGATATTTGGGATAAAGGTTTGGCAGCAGGCAGCGAGCTGGGGTCCTGCTGGGAAATGCTGGAGGACACATCTCCCTTCTCTTTAAACAGCCCAAGTGGATGACTGGTGACTACAGCCAAGGGCCCACCAGCACCTGGCAGGAGACAGGATCAAGATCCTGAGGCACCAAGGGCTGGTCCCATTGATCCCTTAGGTTTTAACTTTTATATTGTTTCCAACCCTGCAGTGCCCAGTGTAACTCTGCAGTTCCCTGGAGCTCGTTCAGTGCTGTTCTCTCATGCTCACACTGACATAACAAAGCCTCTCCAGCTCGCTCTCCAAGGACACCCAGACCCTCCTGGGCCCAACAACTGCAAACCTTCATCTTGGGGAGAGGGGGGCAAGCTTGGGCAAATTCCATCCTTGCCTGGCTTCTGCTTGGGCAATTGATGCTGATATCAAAGTGGGAAGAACTCGGGAGCTGTCATTGTCCATTTTGGGATGCACTGAGGCAGGAGCCTCTGGAGCCCAGAGTGTACCTCTGAAGGCCTTTCAAATCAATCCCTCCTTTATTCCTTTATTCCTGTCTAATCTCTGTTTCTAGGTAGCCATTTAAGGCATCACCATGACCCCTCAGAACCAAACTGTCAGCTCAGCCTGAAGATATCCCAGAGCTCTGCTGTCTCAGTGGCCATTTGAGGAGCCCCTTGGGTTTGTCTCTCGTACACAGCTATGCCAGGCAGTTCCTTCCCTGGCATTTCGGTCCTTCCTCAGCCTTCTCATGCTGCCTGTTCCCCAGGCTGCTCCCCAAAGCAGCCTGTTTCCACAGCACCTTCTGCAGAGCCACACCACAGCTCATCCATCTCCTGCCAGCACGGCTGTCTGACAGCTCTGACTAAACAGCTGTTTCCAGCCTCCTAACAAGGTCACAGGGAATCAGAGTTTTCTGGATCAGGGAAAAAATGTCAGACCCTCCTGCCCTAGCACAAGCGCTTTATTTTTACTCCCATCTCTCTCCTTTTGCTTTTCCAGGGGGATTCAGGGGCTCTTTGCTACGCTGCCAAGACACTGTTGTAGCAGTGAAATGGAAAAAATCTGGGTGTTACATGAACTGATGCCACTTTTGGAAGACTGAGAAACAAAACTTCCCAGGGAAGAGCTTTTTAGCCTTTTAAGTTTTGGGATGGCTCTCTATGGGGAAGGTGCAAGGCCAAGGCTGTCAGCTGGGAGTTTTTACCATGGATGGAGCACGGGTCTCTCCTGTGGTCAGCACAGCTCATGCCCAACCCAGGTGCAGATTCCCAAATGGGTTTGCTTCAACCTGTGGAATTCTGCCTTTGTGCTGGGATTTCTGGAGCTCGTGCTTAGGGAGCAAGCAGTGTGTGCTCAGCAGTGCTGGTGACACAAGATGTGACACCCGCAGGATGCCCATCAGGGGAGAGATGGCTCTTTAGGGAGCCTGTCCCCTGGGAGACTGGGGGAGGTCTGGATCAAAGCCTGGGGATGTGTGATAATCAGCCTTTTAGGAGCTGTAATCCCACTGAAAGACTTTTTCCTCCCGTTCAGCTGGAGGGCTCAGGTGTGAAATATCAGACATGGGTGCTAAGCAATTGAAGAGGGTGTTGTAAAACAGGCTGGCGTTTTGCTGTTGCATTTCCTTTGTGCCTCCTGTTGGGTTTGGTGTGGCTCAGGGGCCTTTTGTGACCTCACAGGCTCTGACTTTTTTCCTAAACACATTCTCTTCTTCTGATAAGGTTCTCTTACTTCTTGGTAAGGTTCTCTTGACTTCCAAATGTTTCAGCTGAAAGGTGTTTATGCAGAAATATAGATTTTCCTTGGCAGTCCCTTGAGGAAAAAAAAAAAAAGAAAAAAAAAGAAAAAAAGAAGTATATTTTGATGCAGTATTTTGACCAACTGCTTTTTTTTCTAAGAGGATAATTTTACAGAATCACAGAATACGAGGTTGTAATGAACTTAAAGGATGAGCAGGTTCAAATTTTCTTAGCAAAAAATGCCCCAGCTGAATCCTAAATGTGTCCAACATTGGGGAATCCAACTCTTCCCTGGGGAGATTATTCCAATGGCTGATTGTTCTCATTGGAATGGGATGAATTGGTGATACAAAAACTGAGAATAAACCAAATCAAATGCTGTAAAACACTTAATTCCTCAGGGAACAACAATCCCTCCAAGTGACCCAGAGGCAGCAGTGCATCCTCTGTCTGTGGAGGGCACAAGGACATTAGAAATGCAGGGCATGTGCTGGCAGCAGGGCATTAATCATCCCCAGGGGATTTACAGACAATCCCCATGGTGAAGAAGAGGCATCAGATCAACCAGGGAAGGACTGAGGCAGGACACAGCCGGAGCTGGAGCAGAATGACCCCTCCCTCTCCCATCTGAGATTGCTCTGTGGACAGGCTGACATTAGTCCCACCCAAGCACGCACAGGACAGCACTGGGCAGTCCCAAAAAAGCTTTTCTCTGGCCTGACCAGCAACATTTCATCACTTGTCATCTACCCCTCTGCGAGCTCTCACGCTGTGTCACTGGCACAGCGGCTGCAGTGGGAGCCTCAGCAGGGAAATGTTAATGAAAATCATCTATCAAAGGCAGGGCAGGACTCAAGGCAGATAGATGAGGGCACTGAGGGCGAGATTGTGCTTCCAAGTGTGGGAGCTGCTGGGGGAAGCCTTTGCAAGGAGCCTTGCAAGGCTCTTGTCATCCTAGCTCACACCTGAAGGGAGGGGACAGGGCCTCTGAACAGTAGGGTTTGGTGGTGATGGGTTTAGGGCTGGACACCCACCTGTTTCCCAGCTGAAGGTGGGGGGAAAGGCTGCATCCTCTTCTACAAGGGCATGGCTCATGCAGGAGAGATTTGGCCTCCAGCTCTCTGCATGCTTCATTTGATCCCACAATAAATTCATCCCTTGGTAGAAATGTAAATGTAGCCCAGGGGTGGGCTGAAATCTCCTCCATTAGGGGTGGTACCAGCAAGAATCCTCAGTCTTCTGCTGGGAAGGGTGGAGACGGCAGAGAAAGAGCCAGGCACTGCAGCCCATGGCTTTTTTTGGTATGGGGTGGGTTGGCACCCAGAATTAGCAGTGAATAGACCTGAGTCTGAGGTGACTGATCCCTTCTGCAGCATTGAGCCCTCCTTGAAGGGGTCTCAAAACCTTGTGTGGATCATACAGTGCTGCTCAGACACTCTTTATTCAGGGAAATCAAGGTGTTTTTTTTCCCCACATGAACCTGTGGGGCCATATCTATCTTCCTCCCACCAGATCTACACCTGGGCATTTCTTGGTGTTTTTTCAGCAGCAGTGAGGTCCTGCAGCCTCTGCATCCCATGTGAGCTTCTGGATGGACCCTGCTGGCTCTGCAACCTCCCAGGCTGATGTTCAAGCAGTCACGAGGACCCTGACACTGCCCCAAAATCCCCGTGTGCTTAATTTAAGAAAATGTGGTTGAAATCATAAAGGCTGAGCCTTGCCAGCTCCCATACAGAAGTCTCACCATGATGATAATGTTTCAGCAGATCTTATCCATAGGGAAAATACTCCTCACCTCCCAGGCTGCACAATCTGCTTTCTAAGGCTCCTCACCCACAAATGTCTGTGTTTTCAGTGCCACCTTGCAATAGCTTTGGGGAGGAAAGTGAAAAAAGACGCTTTTTAATCTTATTCTTTTTCCTTTTGTTCTGACAAGCAGTTGTACTTTCCTGAATTCAAAGGGGATTTTCAAGTAAAATGAGAATTTCCTTAGAAAATGTCAGCTTTGGCAGAAATGTTTTAATGCTTTTGAAAACAACAAGCTTAAAAACATAGGGTTTTCCCCTTTGCTTTCCTCCTCACTTTCTCCCCAAAACAGGTGCGCAGGGAGGAGGAGGAGGACAAAAGAACATTCTCTGTTCTCTTTTTCTAAAAAAAAAAAAAAAAAAAAAAAAAAAAAAGAGAGAGAAAAAACCTAACACATTGCCAAGATTTTTTTTTTTTTAATTCTGTTCAGAGTGGTTTTTTTCCATGGAAAAAGACCATCTTTTTTAAACCATCTTCGGTTGCTGTTTTGCTATAATTATACCCCAAAGTCTGGGAACTAGGGCAGAGGAGGCATTGAGCAGAGAGAGCACCACAGTGTAGATAAGGCATGCAGCAAGCACGTTGTGGGATTTTGCAAGTGTCCTGCCTCAGCCATATGGCACATGGAGCCTATTCCAGGGTAGCACTGCTTCTTTTCCCTTTAAACATCCATCAGGTTTTTCGCCATTTTGCTGAAAGTTGTAAAGGAGGAAGGAAAAAGATCATGTAGCTGCCATTAGGATGAACTATCTAATTAGTGTGCAAAAGCACTTGCCTCCTGGAGGGAGGATGAATTAAATGACCTGCGGCGGAGGGTGATTCATTTCTGCTCTGCTCTCGCGTTTCCCCTCTTGTGACATGAATCACTTGTCCACCAGCCTGTGCAGGGAGGAGGGCAGGGCTCCTGCATCAGCCTGTGGGGCCAGTCTGAAGGACTCAGACCCAAACCATCATGAGCAGCCAGCCAGATTCCCTCTTCTTTAGCGAGGGAGATGTTCATTCAGGTCTCGTGTAGTCTTTCTGCCTTGTGGAGAGAGCATCACACCTCTCATGGGGTACCAGCTCTGACTGAAACATCCCCAGAGCATTTGTCTCCTACCCAAGAGGCTTCTCTGCTCTTTGCTGGTGCCTCTGGGCTTGTGCTGCTTCTTGTGCCTCCCTTCTCTCTCTGCCCACCTGCACTTATGACCTGGTGTCAATCTCGTGTCTTTATGGACTTGTAGTCAAATGGCCAAAATTGCTCAAGGGTTTTTGAAGTTTTTGGAAAAGCCAGGACTGATATGTGTACAGACAGGTAACAGAGTCACAGAAGCCTCATTCCCCCAGGGAACTAGACCAAAACACTTCCTAATGTTGTAATGAAACCTCCAGAAAGGTCTTGGATGTGGTTTTAATGCAGTGATATCCTGACATGACTTTCTAAAGCAGAAATTACACGACAAATTCTTATCAGTGCCTTCTTCTACTCCATGAAGTTGGTGAGAGGAGTGGAGTGTGCCCTGGGATCTTTGCTGCATTCAACCCTTTCCCTGGAGCAGGAAAGGTGGCTGATGTCCATGTCATTCCCCCAAATACTGACTGTCAGAGGAAAACCCCAAACTGCCTCCTCCACAGGACTGGTGTGAGCAGTGACCACCATCCTCCACAACCTGCACTGAAGCAGGTGCTCAGACACTGCCTAGACCACACCAGGAGTTTTAGGGGTGTTTTAACCTTCTTCTGAGTGAGAAATGAATTGTTCACTGGAGTAGTGTAGCTTAACAGTGAAAGTTGAGGTCCTTTGCTGTTTTTATGGGGCTGGGTCTCGTTTGTACTACCTCAAACCAGAGATGTGTTGGGTGGGAGTGACTCTATCCATGTGGTGGACTTGGGCAGAAAATCTTGGAAAAAACTTTTAGGAAACAACCAAGCTCACTACCTCAGAAATCTCCATCTTCCCTCTCCTTCCTGCTGTGGATGTGCAGACCCACAATCACTGCCTTGACCAGGTCATGCCTGGAGTCCTGGTCAAGCTTGTCTCAGCTCCTCTCCTTTTGCTGAAATTTTTTCTCTGTTTGCACATTATTGCTGTTTCTGAGAAGATCCTGTTCTGCTGATGTGCAATGCCTGCAGATTGGGCCGTCATGGTAAAGCTGGGCTGGTCTTCTGCCTTGACCTGCTGCCCTTGTATCACAGGTAACAAAAAAAAGGCATTTAGAAAGGACATGGGAATGCAATTAGTAGTTAAAACACACTCTGTCAGGGGAAAAATTTGAAATATGTCACCACCAGAGATGGACAAAAATGTGCTGTTGTGTCTTTTGTTAATTTTCCTTTGTTCTTATTGAAAACATATTTATGGTAGACAAAAATGACATACTTCTGAAATATCCAGATGGCTGTTTCTACAGCTACTAATTCAAACTTCTGAATGGACTGGATCTTCATGCTCTAAGGAAGCAAAACTCCCCGTTGGTTAAAGGAATTTTTCATCTGCCCTCTCTGGGAAAACTCCCAGACTGCTGGGCGAAACAAGGTTTTTTTCTCCATTTTCCCACTGAAGCTGCTCAAGTTGTATAAGAGCCTTAAATCATAAAATCATAGAATCATATCATAAAATCCTACAGTGGTTTGGGTTGGAAGGGACCTTAAAGATCATCTCGTTCCAACTGCCCTGCCATGGGCAAGGATGACACACATTAGATCAGTTTGCCCAGGGCCCAAACAAACCTGGCCTTAAACACTTCCAGGCATGGGGCATGTCTGTGGGGACATGGACACTGACCTGGACACCTGTATGGAGGGTGCCAACCACTGGGACAGGTGATGCTGTTTCTTTTCACTGGACGGAGACATATTTTGAGACTGCAGGAGGATGAGTGCTTCCCTCACCACGTCAATGACCCCAGTGAGAGCATGAAACTGTGGGGTCATTAACTGCAATTCCCAGGTCTTTATGAAAATATTTCTTATTTATTAATAACCTCCCTGATTAAATACCAACCTTTCCATTTCTGCCTGTAAAGCAAGTGTGAGTTCAGCCCCAGGGTACACAGAATGAGAGAGGAGAGGCACTGGCCCCAGGTGAGTGACGGGGATGGTAACTCAGGGAGGCATCCAGCGCTTGGCGTGAAACCAACCCCTGTAGCTGCCCACCTCCAACCTGCCTGGCCCTGACCAGACAGCCCTTAAGTGCTCCAGATGGGGCACAAAGGGCTCAGCCTGGCCAGCCTCGGCCTGCCCCTTTCTTCTGACTCAACCGACCTT
The DNA here is from genome assembly GCA_013396875.1 of Vireo altiloquus. Lineage (NCBI taxonomy): Eukaryota > Metazoa > Chordata > Aves > Passeriformes > Vireonidae > Vireo > Vireo altiloquus. The sequence goes on along the minus strand of VZRF01011487.1, from coordinate 664,552 downwards.
GCCAAGCAGCCATCGCTTCCCTTGAACATCAAAGGTCTTCATTAAACCCTGTCAGTCACGGGGCTGTGTTCCCCTGCCGGGCACCGATGTGTGACAGGAGCACCAGGGGACCCCCACCCTGCGGGGGGAGTTCAGCCTGCTCTCAGAGCGGGGGGCTGTTCATGTCATGCCACTTCCAATTTAGGATGTGCTCTTGGAGGAAGCGAGCTGGAAGGGGAGCTCGTACCAAGCCTGTGAGGCAGGTGCTGCAGCTGCAGGACCCCTGTGCTGTCCAAAGGGAGCTGCTGGATGAAACAGCCCCCACGTGTGAAAAGGCAGCCTGCCCCCCCTCCCCCCAGGCTGGTGGCATGTCCCCAGATGGGGAAGTGGTCTCCAGCCTCTGTCAGCTCTGCTCACATCAGTCATGTCTCGTTGGGTGCTCTGACGGATGGAAACGGGCAGGACCCATCGCAACCACTCCCCGTCAGCCCGGGGCTGCGTCCGCAGAGGTTTCACTTCAGGAGGTCACGTGCCGTGTTCCCTCCTGCACCGAGACACAGGAGGTTTGTCTTCCTCTCAGGAAGGCTCCCTGGATAATGTAGGACATTCCCAGACAGCTGGTTGCTGCATCAGCTGGCACAGGGCACCGCATGAAGGAATGGTTGTAGTGACCATCCCTCCCTCTCTTTGTCTTTCAGGACTGTGAGATCCAGCCTGGGGGCTTTGCCTCACTGGTGGACAACGAAAGCTGTGTCTACTGTAAGCTCCAAAGTGGTTTTACCTCCCTCAGTTCATGTCTACAAGCAGTGTGTGGCACAGGGAACCTCTACAGGTCCCATTCACAAAATTGATTCCTGTAGAAGCTGCTATTCCCAGAGTCCAGGCAGGGCTGTGAGTGTGGAGAGGGTTTTGAGCAGGTTAAGGCCAGGCTCTCCACAGGTGATACACAGATATTTCAAGGACATCTCCACAGAGATGTAGCACCCACTTGGCAGTGGGCTGTGGTGGCATGGGGAGAGCTGAGTACAGGATCTGAATTCCTGGATTGTTCTCTGGGACAAAATTGGAGATGGGTTTACCCACTTGTGAGTTTAATTAAGGAAGATGCACTTTTCCCATAAAATGTCCTTTCCATTCAAACACACTCCTTGCAACAGGTCTGCAGCACCAGATGCTGATTTAATACATGTGCAGGAGAATCCTGACCTTAATGCAGGTCTCTTTTTTTCTCCCTTGCTGGAGGAAATGTTTGCAAGTAATGTACCATGTTACAGCCACAATAATGTTTAATGGTTGTGTCCTGTGAGTGGGGTTAATGACTAGTTAGGGAAGCTTTTACACTGAGGAATAAAAAAATGTATAAAATAAAGCTGGCAAGGAGCAAAAAAGAGGGTAGTGACAGATTCTGTCAGTTGCCTATGATGCTTTAAATGACTGCCTAGAAACAGAGACTAGACAGGAATAAAGGAATAAAGGAGGGATTGATTTGAAAGGCCTTCAGAGGTACACTCTGGGCTCCAGAGGCTCCTGCCTCAGTGCATCCCAAAATGGACAATGACAGCTCCCGAGTTCTTCCCACTTTGATCTCAGCATCAATTGCCCAAGCAGAAGCCAGGCAAGGATGGAATTTGCCCAAGCTTGCCCCCCTCTCGCCAAGATGAAGGTTTGCAGTTGTTGGGCCCAGGAGGGTCTGGGTGTCCTTGGAGAGCGAGCTGGAGAGGCTTTGTTATGTCAGTGTGAGCATGAGAGAACAGCACTGAACGAGCTCCAGGGAACTGCAGAGTTACACTGGGCACTGCAGGGCTGGAAAAATATAAAAGTTAAAACCTAAGGCATCACCTACCCCAACCTTCAGTCCCAAGGAGGTGGATGTTGTAAAACCAACTCAGAAAGCCCTTCTCAGGACACTGACTTTGCTGAACCTTTGGGATGGTGAACAGAAGGAGTCTGGTGTAGATGGGTGAGCATCTTCTGCTGCAAACAAACCTGGATATATTTCTTTGGTACCCCATGGACCCCCACCCCTCCCTTGAGCCTGGTGGAGCAAGCCAAGCCACTCCAAATGCCTCACAGTGATGCTGACCCAGCCATCCTCGATGGGTCACTCTGTCTCCTCCCTGTGTGCCTTCAGCAGGGCTCGACAAGCTCAGGGCTCCTTTGAGAGGCCACACAAACTTAATGGAAATGCTCACCTGTGTCTGTGATTGCTGGTGCTGGGCTCCAGGAGGAGACTGAGTCTCTTTGCTGGCTCCAGACCAGCCCTGCACCAGGGGGGTTTTGCTAAGCTTCATCCTCCTTATGGTCTCCTTTCCCAGCTGAACTTCCATCCCTCTGTAACCAGACTCCATTTATCTGTCTGTGGTTGCATGCTTGCCTCCACCCTGCTCCCTTTTTTTTTACAGTTATTACTAAAAGGGTTTTTTTCTCCCTCCTTTCTTTTTAATGATTTGCTGCATTAAAAAAAGGGCCCTGCTGTGCCTGTACTGCTGATAAATGAGAGCCAAGGGAGAAGCCAGGGCTGGTGGGTGACCCAGGTCTCTCCTTTCCCAAGCTCTGAGCTGTGCCCAGTGTGCTAGCCATGAGGCACTGCTCTCCCAGCTGCTGCCAGATGTGGCAACCCCTCCATCACCCGTGGCAGGCACAGGGCTGGTCTCCAGAGTGGAAAGAAAGGGCTGAGAAAGAGAGAAGCCATCTCTGCTCTACTGTGGGCTTGCTGGCTGGGAGCTGGCTCCAGAGGCAGGTCCAATTCAAGGTGGTGTCGAGGTTTAATTCCAGCTGGCAGCTAAGTACCACACAGCTGCTTGTTCACATTACTCACTGCTGCAGGGGTGAGAACAAGAATTGGAAAAAAAAAAAAAAGGTGAAATCCATGGGTTGGTATGAGACTGTTTAATAATTGAAATAAAAGAAAATGTAATAACAATAAAAATAATAAAAATAATCATAATGAAAAGGCAGACAAAAAAAAGGGAGAGAGAGATAAAACTCAAGAAAGACAAGTGTTGCACAGCACAATATCCCAGCACCCAGTGGCTGCTGCCAGCCTGACTCTGAGCAGCAATCAGGGCCCTCCAGCCAGCTGCCCCCAGTTTATACACTGAGCAGGATGTTCTGTGGTATGGAATGTCCCTCTGCTCCCTTCAGGAGTTCAGGTCAGTGTCCTGGCCATGCTCCCTCCCAGCCTCTTGTGCACCTCCTCACTGGCAGAGCACGAGGCACTGGGAAATCCATGATTTAGGGTGAGAACAGCTTAGCAACCACCCAAACATCAGTGTGTTATCAACATTATTCTCATCCTAAATCCAAAACACAGCCCCATACCAGCCACTAGGAAGAAAATTAAAAAGCTGTACAAGGCACTGTCTAGTCTGATCCCTTTGCAATGCTCTGCAATGCCCTGCTGAAGGCCAGGGATGTGCCTGACCTTGGCACGACACCAAAACCTTGTGGGGACTGAGCCAGGAGGGCAGACTCTGAGGATGTGGAGTCCTGGCCAGTGGATCAGTGCTCTGTGCCCTTTCCCAGAGGGTCTGAATCCAGCATCCATTCCTGCCACAGGCCCCCAGGTGACTGTGTGTGACTCTGCCCTGCTCAGCACTGCCTGTGATATCCCACGAGGGCAGCCACCCCAGGGTTAGCAGAGCAAACATCATCAACCCTAAGAGTGTTATAAACACCACTTCCTGCCTTTGCTTTGGAGCATTTGAGCCTCGGAGTCTCTCCTGAAAGTCACCTAAAAGGTAAAATCTGATTCTTCCTCTCGAGCCTCTCATCCACGTGTGTCAGCACCGGGCAGAGCACAAATAGCCCTCGTGCATCCAGACTGTGAACAAGATGCTTCGATATTTCCAGTGCACCATTCAGTTTGAGCTAAAATACAAAACCTGGAGGGAAAAAAAAATACAAGAAAAGCGTGACATCCAACCTCATCTGCTTTCCGTGAGGCTTTTGTGTGATGAGCCTCAAAGGGAGAAATCAGGGTCTAGATAAGGCTGCCTCACTGGCATTCAGAGAGCAGAGTGGTTTCATTACTGTTCACTGCTCATAGTGGCATCTTGGCTCTCTTTGGGATATTTTTATTGCTGCTGGTTGTAACTTGGACACACACCGTGTGTAGTCTGCAGGATAAAAATAGCTGCAGTGCCTATTTCTGTCAGAGCAGAGCGCACCAAACCTTTGTTTACCAGTTGCCTTTGGTTTAAATATAGCAGGGAGCCGAGCACTCGAAAGCAGAGGGAAGCTGTGTGACATGAAATCCACCCAGCTAATTTTAGATCACTCTCTGCACAACGCTGCGGTGGAGGGGTGGGCGTAGGTGTGGGATTCCACACAGGTGGAAGGGGAAGGAGGAAAGGGATTGACCTTGGTTGTGTGCTGTCACTAAACCTGTCACCCTTGGCAGCCTCTGCCTGCATAAAATGAGTGTCCCAAAGATGCCAGGTGGGTTTAGGGAGAGAATTCAGCCCCCAGCATTGTCCCCGTGCCCGAGGTGGGGTGGTGGGAGTGTGTGCTGCGGGGCTGCTTGTTTTGGCAGGTGTGGTGGTTACGGCGTGAGCTTTCAGAGAGCAGTAGGAAAGGAGTGTTCCTCTCTTTTTTCAATCCCCACCTCCTGGAGTCTTGATATTTTCGAGGACTATCTGTTTCCTTGCTTTGTGCAATTTATATTTTAAGAAAACTCACAGCTTTCCTCTCTGCGGGAAAAGCCTGGAAATACAACTCAGAAGGTTTCAAAATGAGACGCAAATGAAGGAATCAAATACAAACCTCAGTATTTTTATCCTTTGTTCCCATGAAATCAAACCCCATGTGATCATGACCCCCTGGCCTCTCCCTCAAGGTCTGGCTTACTGCAGGGATGACATTATAAGAAATAACTTTTCCTGTCATAGGCAGAGGGTCACTAGGAATTGGAAGCAATGGTTTCTGGAGGGTGAAATTGCAGGTCATAACATCCCTGCCTCAGTTCCCCAAACTTCAGAGTGGACAGACTGTCTCCTTCTCCAAATGGTTTCTGGAGGGTGAAATTGCAGGTCATAACATCCCTGCCTCAGTTCCCCAAACTTCAGAGTGGACAGACTGTCTCCTTCCCCAAAGGGTCCTGTAAATATCCTGACAAGAGGGAATTGTTCCCGGCTCTGGATTTCATGTCCTGATCTCCAACGTTTCTTACTCCACAGAGGAGGTGCTAAGGTTGTCAGAGCCCCTTGGGGAGGGGCTGTGGAAATACAGAGAGAAAGCACAGAGACTCAATTAAATCAGCTTTGCTAGGAAGGTGATTTATATCATGGCATTCCCAATGTCACTCACATCCATTTGCTTTTATAAACCCTCCAGGGCTCCCACCCAAGCCCCAGCATGCCAGAACAGCCCAGCTGATGCCCAGAGCTGTCTGACTGTGCCTGTCCCATCAGGTGGGAGCAATGAGCTCTGCAGCACTGTTTGGCTTGTTCTCATCTGCTTAGGTCAAGGACAATCCCTTAAAGCCTGCCCCTGATAAAGGCAGGCAACTATTTTCAGTATCTGCCACTCAGATTCATAAAATATATTGAAATTAAAGCCAGTTCTCAGCTAAGGTGAACCAGCACAGACTAATTTGCTTCAGTGAGCAGACACTCATTTACACCACTGGAAGGTCTGGCCCATTTCCTGTTAAAGTTCTTATATTAGGGGTGCTTTTATGCATTTGTTGTGTTTGTTTGTTTGTTTATTTATTTATTTATAGCAGGACTACATTTACTTGAATCCAGGATACTCTCATGTCAGCAATAACTCTGCAGGTCCTCAGAGTTGTTTCAGGGAAACAAATCAACTTTTAAAGCTCAATGAATCTTTTCAATTTGACATGATGTTGGCATCGCATCCAGTTCCTGTGTGAAATTCTGTGAACTTTACAAAAATTCCTGTTTGGAAGACCCAGGAGGATGATGCTCCCCCATGATATAGCACACCTGGGTGAGACCAAGGAGGCCTTTATGGATATTTTTCATGCCTCCATCTTCCAGTTTGTGCGTCTGTGTGGGTTTAGTTGCTTGGTTTGCTTTTATTTCCTGGTCTTCACCCACCCAGCTGAAGCTCAAAAATCAGAGGTGCAAACATCTTGAAACTGCAACATCTAAGTTTGGGGTTATTTTTCCCGATTAGCTGGTGTTTTTGTGTACTGAAAGGCAAAACACCTCAGTTACAGCAGCACATCCACTCAGGAGAAGCTGTCCCCTGTTTTCTGGCACAAAGAGCTCTCCCTGAGTTCCAGCTGCATCCATTTTTGCTTTCTGGAGTACAGCATCAGCCCACGGGTAAGAAAAGGCGATCCAAGTAACTTCATCTCAGCGAGGGAATCGAAAAAGTCCCTTGTGTTTCCAAACCTGGCAGGATGGGGGAAAAAAACCCGATGGATTTTTAGTTAAATACAGCTTTTGCAGGGCAGCTCCAGGTAGCTGGACACGCTTCATCCCCGAGCGCTGCCCATCCATCACGTCCGCTGGATGTTATCCGTGCGGATGCGAGTGTGCAGCGGCAGCACGGACAGGCTGGAAGGGGTTCCCCCATCCCCGGCATGAGGCTGTGGAGAGTCCAGCTCGTCTGTTTTCCAGCTGCCATCCCCTCCGTGCCAGCACCCTCCGCTCCCCGCGGCACATCTGCTCCGCCGCTCCCGCCGGCACCGCGCTCCCCTCGCGGGGTTTTAAACAACAGCGCCTCGTGCTTTCAACTGATTGGTAAAGTGATGCTTTTCCCTGGTCTTAAAATTAAAACCGAAACACAGTTTATGGGGAAAAGAGGTTTTTACCTCGGTATTTATTACAGGGTCCTGGGGTGCAGCACTTCTGCCAGGTGGAATGCCCCGAAAATGCATGCACCCATCACACTGAAATACACACAATTATAGGCCTTGCAAAATTAACATATTTATCAAAGATTCTTCAATGAGAGGCTTGAATGAACCCCCCATTCTGAGGAACTTTTTCCTTGGATGGGCCTATCTTAGTTTACAAAAATATGTTCTGGAGAGGCCCTTGGTGTCTGGGGCTCCCAGGATGTTTGGTCTCCTGGTTTAACGGTGCCGTGGGGCTGAGCTGAGTTATCAGCCTTGGAAAGTTACAAGTATGGAGGCTAAAAGCACTAAGAATGCATAAAACTATATGAAAGAGTATGTAAGAGGGGTATAAAAGAAAAAGCAAAAAATCATTCTGGCATCAAAGTACTGGGAGGTTTTCAAGGGATGGAGGGACCCTTCTGGTGGGTTGGGTGGGGACCTGGGCAGCAGTCGAGGAAAAGGATGTGTAGGCAATGGGCATGTGGAGTTTAGTAGAGGTTGGGGGAATGCTGCTTGGTGAGGCTGCTGAAGGACTTTGAGAACAAACTGGAAGCAGAATAAACCATGTAGCAGCATTGCATGAGCCCTTCTGAAGCACTGAACACCAGGCAAAGCAGATCTGCACCTCACCACACAGCTCATCTCTGGAAAGCAGCATCTCCTCAGCTCTCAATAGTGGTGGCAGAGGGGGTTTGGTTGGGGTAGCATCTGCCGGTGAAAAATAAGGCTTTTAGCTTTGCAGGAGATGGTGGACTAAGAGTTTCTGTACCTTTTGAGTGTTTGGATGGGAAGCCTCCTGCCTTTCTTCATCAGTGCCAGGAGCAGGCACCCAAAAGGGTATTTTGCGGTGTTGCTGGTGAGTTGGTGGGGCCTCTGCTTCCTTGGAAGCAGAAGACAGGTTCAAAGAAGCATCATTAAAACCTGCATGAGCAAAGAGTGGTGCTGGGCTGCCACTGACAGAGCTGCATCTTCTGGGATCACTCCCTGAACAAAGCTGGTAGGTGAGACTGCTGAAGAGCAGGGCAGAGACCTGGAATATCCCCTGTCCTTCTTGAAGGTAGGAAGCCCAGAGACACTGGGTTAAGTGAGGAATAAAAGGAGCTTTTCTCTCCCAAGACAAATTTAATGTAATGAAAATAAAGACTTAAGAGAAATATTGCAGGCAGAACCCAAAGTAAATGACTTCAGAAAGGGTCTAATGAGACTGGCACTCTCTTCCTCGCCACTTCAATAAGATAAGAAGATTTTAGCTCATGATAGGCCAAGGGTCAACTCAGGAGTTAATGCAGATTTTGAAACAGAAGCCAAGAGTCCTGCCAATTGAAGTCCATCCACTCAGTCCCACATTGTAATTTACTGGTGGATGCATCTTCTGCAAAACCTACTTGTTAATGAAACTGCTTGGTTCATGGACAAAATATCAGTGAAGAAGGGGAAATGAAAAACTTTTCTGTCCCCCATTCAGACACCATAAAATTAAAACTCTTCAATTGCATGCCTTAATGGGAAGGGCTGTGCCAGACGGGCTGTCCATATCCCTCCCCACCCTACTCACTGTCATTCTCAAAAATGCACTGAGAAAAAGCTCCTGATGTGGTGAGAAATATTTTTCCATTGTCCTGATCCCTCCCTACCACCAGCAGACACCTGGTCTGTCCTGGGAGGCATGGTGACAGATAATTGTGTGTCAGCTTCCAGCTAAGGCACCCTGCCAGGTTACTCTGTGACATGTGAACTTGTACACAAAAGCATTTGTGAATCAGGGAAGGACAGGACATGGCTCTGGGTGCTGCTGAGGGCTGGCAGATATCTGACCTCTGCATCTCTACCCCTGACCCTGGTACAGGCCAGCCAGAGAGGAAACATGGTTGCAATCTGTAGGAGCTGTTGAATTGAATTTGGGGAGCCGATGGACGAGTGCCAATTTCCAATCCGAGGCAATAACAGAAGTTTAATCTGAACTAGTGATCATGCTCATAGCTTGGCAGAACAACCATATCTGTAAATGCCCAGCATCTGTAATCTACTGCTTTTGATGTCAAAGGGTTTTCATGTGTTTTGCAAAGTAAAATATTGGCTAAATTATGATCTATTGGAACCTTCTCTGATGACTGCTGAGTGCTGGCAGGCGATTAAAAGGGTGGCTGAGCTTTTTTTGCTCAAGTTTGGTTCCAGCAGATATTAAAGAAGTGATTGAATTAATTGGCTATAGAATGAGGTTCAGAGGTTGTTTAGAATGAACTGTGAGACGAACTGCTTCACTAAGGCTTTTTTTTAATGCACCCAGTGCAGATAAACCTTCAATTTTCCACAAGTGTTTAAACCACACCGGGCTGACATACACATTGCAGAGGTTCTGGCCTTTAACCTCATGCACTGATCCAAAGATTTCTTACAATTTAGCTCATTCAACCAGCCTTTTCTTGATTTTCCAGCTCTTTCTCTTCCTTCACAGCTGTTCAGTATCATGTCTGAAAGGCTCTTAGACGAAAGACCTTCCCAAACCTCAATAAATGCAGCTTTTTCTGCACTGAAGTGCATGAGAATTTTCCACAACACATTGATGCCCAATGGCTACTTAGGAACAGAGACTAGACAGGAATAAAGGAAAAAGGTGGTATTTATTTGAAAGGCCTTCAGAGGTACACTCTGGGCTCCAGAGGCTCCTGCCTCAGTGCATCCCAAAATGGACAATGACAGCTCCCGAGTTCTTCCCACTTTGATATCAGCATCAATTGCCCAAGCAGAAGCCAGGCAAGGATGGAATTTGCTCAAGCTTGCCCCCCTCTCGCCAAGATGAAGGTTTGCAGTTGTTGGGCCCAGGAGGGTCTGGGTGTCCTTGGAGAGTGAGCTGGAGAGGCTTTGTTATGTCAGTGTGAGCATGAGAGAACAGCACTGAACGAGCTCCAGGGAACTGCAGAGTTACACTGGGCACTGCAGGGCTGGAAAAATATAAAAGTTAAAACCTAAGGCATCAACATCGACCTGTCCCTGCTGCAAAGTGTGAATGCAAGGATGTCCCCAACCCAAGTGGCAGCACTTTAGTAGAGTGTAAATGGTTTTGTGATGGAAAGGCACCAGGGAATGCTGAATTAGACTCACTGGCTCAGGAAGAAGAGGCCTGAAGGCTGAACTCTCCTCCCTGGTGGATGGAGAAGTTTTCTTTGAAGGACAGGCTTGACCCTTGGTTGTGTTGGTGTTGCCTGCCCCAGTTCGGATGCCACCAGTAGTGCTGGGTAGGAGTTTTCTGAACAGCCTTTTTTTCATTAGGAATTGATCATTTTCAAAGCTTTGCCTCCCAAGTGCATCTGGCTTTGGGAATGGAGTAGGAATTAAAGCTGGAGGAAAAGGCTCATCCCTTTTCCTTCTTGTGGTGTGATAAATGGGTCAGTGCTGAAAGCAGTCTCCTCTCCAGTTACCGATGCTGGGATCAAACCTCCTCCCTGTCTTGTTCAGAGCAGTGAATTGAAAATCAGCCTTCACTCACCTCAGTGGAGCTTCCTCGTGTGTAACCCTCTGGGTCATTCTGGGTTTTGCCAGAAAAATACAAAAATCCATGTTCCTTGAAATGCTAGGTGGGAAAATCTTTCACATCTCTAAACCCTTCTCAGAAGAGGAAAAAACATCTTAAACATCTGGGCCAGGGTTTTTTTAATTGTTATTATTTCAAGCCAAGATAAGGCATGACATTATATTTAATGCTGATTGACCAGAGAAGAAAATTGGTTGCTTAGAGTGTAATGCAAAAGAATTTTAACAATGCATGAGAAATCCTGAAATAACAGACCTACTTGAGAATTTGAGTGGCATGAAATGTGAAGTGTACTGTTGCTTTAATTGTATTTTTATGCAGACATACTCAATTCCTATTAGTGGCAGAGTTGTGTTTGCATTTGGCCAGAGGCAAAGAATTACTAGTGGACAGTTTAATCAGGATGAAAGAAGGAAAATAAAATTAATGTAGCATGTGCTGGGCTCAGACATTTGCGTTGGAAAAATTTTCACATCTTTATTGTGTGAAACTTGGTCCTGTTTATTTTAAAAATCTAAAAATGAGGGTTGAATGATTTCACACTGGAGTTATGGTTGCCAGTCATTTAGTTCAAGGGTTGAGGTTAGTAAATGAATAATTCCAGTTTGCCAGAAGTCTTTGTTGGTAGTCAGTGGTTAAAAATCCAGGGCTGAAGATGTTGCTGCTTTACTCTTGTGTAAATCCACCCATCCGTTATTTATATAATTACTGTTTGGAAGCCAAATGCAGATGGGGATCCTGCTGGGCTGGAGAGCCCATAAATACCTGCAGCTATTTAGCAAATGCCCTGAAACCTTTCATACCTCCTTAGGACAGAGCAGAAAGTGGAATCAACTTGCCCATGTCCTGCCAGTGGGTGGCCAGTGTCTGATCCTGGTGGGGAGCCCCAAAACAGGGCTGACTGGACCAGATGTTTGCAGCTGGGTGGTTGGAGCTGAGATCATCGAGATGAGCCAGAAGGTGATTCCTCCTGTCCTCAGACAGACCCCTGAGGTGGAAGTGTCAGATGAGGTGCCCCATAGTGGTGTCTTCTTCTCTGTAGACAGAGATGATGAAGACTATGAAGACAGGAGGAATTGTAGTCTGAAAATTTTACTTTCCAGGGTTTTGAAGCAGGTAAAGGTGCTTCCCACCATTTCTCCTGACATCCCAGCCAAAAAAAGTCTGTTTTTTAGACCAGCTCTGCCTGTGCTACTCACCCATCCAGACCTCCAGCTGATATCAGCTACAGTGACATTGTCAGTGTCAGTATTTGCTGAAAAAACAAGATTGCCTGAAAAAAACCCAAACCACAAACTATTATCAGAATAAAGGGAAAACTGGAAAAAGTTATTCTGCCAAGTGTGTTTATATTTCTATCAGTTCTGGCTTCCCTACAAGAATCTTGCCCTGACCCGATCAATCAGAGAAGAGGAATTTTCTTTGCTTGGCCTTCATTTATTTTACCATTTAATGCTCAGTCTGTTTAGTCAGGAAGGACTTGTTTCCAGACTGCACAGTCAATGAACGATTCATCTTGTCCAAGAGCAAATTAAGCAGAGTGAATAATTAAATGGAAGCACTCAACCAATATTTCTCAGAGCTCTCTTAAACAATTCCCCACAGTCTCCTTGCATCCTCGCCCCCAGATGGCTTCAACCCCTCTATTCAGCAGCGCCGTGTCCAGCATCCAGGCCAGCCCATGCCAACACTGGCCAAAGGTTATTTCCATCTGGGTGGTCACTGGGGAAGGCTTGGTGGTCTCGCTCTTGTTCCTACGGGAAAATCTTCTGGACCACAGACCTTCCTCTCCTTTCAGCCAGGATTAACAAGGCCTCCTTGCTGGGAAAAGGGTTGGGATTGATTGGGCAGAGTGAATAAGGCTGCCAGAGGAGATGGCTCTTCTGGGAGAGAGGGTTCCTCATGGCAGCACTGCCCTTCAGTGTCGCACAGGGCTGTTGGTCTGGAAGGCTTCCCATGTGAGCAGCAAGGCGGATGCTAAATGAGGGTTTCCAGCCAACTGATTGCCTCAGGAGGCTTCAGACCAGGATGCTCAGCCCTCTCCAGGTGAGCGTGGGGAGGGATGGGCTGTGCTGTGCAGGCTGGGAGGTGTGGAGGGTGTTGGTGTTCACTGAGGGCACGCTGAGCATCAGTGGGAATCTGAGCTCTCCCAGTAAAATTTTTTTATGGGATTTGCAGGCTAAACAAGCAGCAGAGGTTTCTGCAAGCAGGAAGAGCCACCTCCCTCCTCACCATTTCCTTCAAACCACTCATTGTGGCGGGGCAGAGCACAATGAGTCTAATTAAAAAGTCCTCAGTCAAAGATCTCCCAACTCTGGTTACCATGAAGCCAGCAAAAGCCAAAGACCCACCTGGGGTCTGAGATGGAAAGAGCTGTGACCACCTGGCTTGGAACATCACCTGGCTCCTGAGGCCACTACCATGGAGGCTTTGGGCTGAACAACATGAGATGGTTGCTTACTGGCCTTGAAGGTATTTTGAGAGGTGAAGGGGACCTGGGCAATGATTGTTGATCTAGTTCTAGAAAGATTTTGGAAAATAGAGACAGAAGGTAAAAGATGAAAGAGAGGAGGACTTCCTTGCTAATAACCCAGTACATGCCATGCTTCTGTGCTAAACTCTTGCTAGAGTGGTTTGGGAATTTTTCACGCAAATGTATTTTCAGCAGAAAATTATGATGGGTCAAAAACCACTTTTCATGAGATTTAGGAAGATGCAGAATCATTTAGGTAGGAAAAGACCCTTAAGAAGATCCAACTTCAAATTTAGCCAGTCTTGGAAATTATTTTAGTGACAGGATGGAGCTTGCTCAGATCTGCAAACCACTGACCAGGTTTTAATTTTTCCAAAACTTCAGTGCTAAGGGAGGTGGAAACCCCAGCAATAAGTCATGGTCTCAAAGGGACATTTTCATACAAAATGGAGCACCTCCAGTAGTCAGTTTAAAAGGCAGAACCATTCAGAACAGCCAAAAGGCTCCCTAGTCCTTTTGTCATTTGGCCTGGATGTATCAGCAACAGGGACTTGAGCCCCAGCATCCCAGACTGGGGCAGAAGCAACCTGTCACCATGCTGTGTCCTGGCCAAGAGGATAATTCCATTTCCATTTTGAGCATTGAAGCTCTGGGTTTTGTCTCACTGAGGAATGGGGAACCTTTGGAAATCATGGAAAGTTTTAATGGGACCCAGAACCCTTTTCCTGCCAAACCCTAATTTCCACCACGTTACAACAAGCAGCTTCATCTGAGAATAGAAAAAGGGGGGAATCTTGGTTTTCCCATAATGCTGTTGCTGTCAGGGCAGCAATTTTTCACCACCGTGGATGCCACTATCACACAATTCCTGAGCTGAAAGGGGCCCAACAGAGTGAACAATATCCCAATTGGGAAGATAAGAAGCTGCAAGACATTATCCAGAGAGATATAAATTGTAGTAATCTATTTGTTCTCTTGCCCATGGGGTCCTCGTAGTAAACAGGGAGTGCTGGGAAGCGGGTGAGCTCTGACACATCATTTCTCATTGTTCCCAAGGGATGGTGAGCAATCCTAGTGCTGGCAAGCCAGCCAGGCAGTTTCCTAGATTACAAACAGAGAGGGAGCCAGTACATAAAGGCTGCAGAATCGCTGTCAAAATGTAATCAGATGAAAAAAGAAAGCAAAAGCAGAGACCACGATGTGGATGTGACAGCCTGGAGAGGGTGTGGGAGGAATGTAATGAGAACCTGTGAGAAGGTGAAACTCTCTCCTCAAAGGGTTTGAGGAACTTCTTTAATAGGAACAGGCAGGAACAGGCAGGAGATCTTTCCAGGGGTCTGTGTCTGATGAAAATCAGAGGTGAATCTCTGCTAATGACTCAGTTTATTAAGTCTGAAGATGGTCTGGACCTTTGTGCCCTTTTGTTATGAACTCCTGCTTCCAGGTGAAGGCTAATCTTCCCAAAGCACCATTAAGAACCAGGGAGGTTAGAACTGGAATGGAGCCATATTCCAACCTTGTTTCCAAACTGGTGGACTTGCACATTTCCAAGTGCTGACAGCTTTTGGAAGTGCCATGGAGAGGCACTCTGGAAGCTGGCAGCCCTGGAGCTGACCCCATGGTCACACCATGGTCCTGGGTCCCAGTCCCTGCCTGAGAAAAGCACTGACATCTCACCTCAGTGCCTGGCAGCATCTCAAGCCAGCTTCCAAATGTGCAGAGGGGGACTTGGGACAACCTGTGCAGACAGCAGGACGCCAGCAAGGACATTGACAGCCTGGACAGCATCCTTCAAAGGGGTTAAAAAATCAGTATATCCCTACTCAAAGAGAGGACAGAACCCACCAGCCTGTGGGGTTCAAGGTGGCAGATGAATCCTGAGTGTGCAGAGGTATGAAAGTGAGAGGAAAGGAGGCACCTGGAGCTGCCAGCCTTCATCCTCTCAGACAGTCCTGTGCTGCTCAGCTCTTTTACTGCCCTGCTTCCCTTCTGCCCCCTGCAGTTCTGCTTCCCTGCCCCGAGCTCAGCTCCAAAGAGGCGTCTGCCAAGTGCAGCTTGCATCTTGACTGACTTTTGCCCGAGCCTGAGATGGGGAAACTTGTTCTCCAGCCCCCTGCTTGACTTTCTGCTTCCATGTGTCAGTGAGCAGCACCACATTGTGCTGTGACCTTCTGAGGGACAAGCCAGAAAATATCTTCCTGGCTCAAATAACGAATCTAAAAATCAATTTGTGGAGAGGTTGGAAAGCAATGAGCATACAAATTAACCAGCGTATGAGTAATACATTTGCATCTTGTGGACCCAGTTAACTTCAGAGCAGGCAAAATTTATGACTTACTGAACTCCAAGTATGAAGCTTAAAGAAATTACTGGGAGGAGAGTTATTGGGTCGGATACTAGACATCATTCCAGCCTTCATTAACGTTTTCATGTGCTCTTGAAGGTTTCTCCCTAGCAGTGCCCATTACTGAGTTTGGGGAAAAAATCAGCCACTGAGATCACTTGGAAAACACTTAGCCTCCTCCCTCTCATTTCCCCAAGTTGCATTTTTATTTTCCACAGAAACATGATGGTCAGACATATGACTTTACAAGTGAGATTCTGATAACAGAAATCATGTTATAAGCCAAATGCTGATGATGTGCAGATACAATGTCAGAGGAAAAAATCTTTTGTGGGTGCGTGTGCATGCATTTAGATAGATGGTTCTACTTTATGAGTGCATTTATGGCACTTTATGACACTTGCTCTACAGTTGTGCTGACATAGAGCCCAGCAGAGCTCTGGCCTGGTTCAGCCTGACTATTGAGCTAATCCTCATGGTTCTGTGGAAGGAGGGAAGTTGCATGAAGCCATCAGGTCTCCAAGGTTTGGGCTTGTTTGAGATTTCACAGACCGTCATCAAAGCCCTGTGAATCATTTTTATGATCCTGTCACTTGGGAATAGACACCTGTGGACATCAGCTCCTGTGGGTCAAAGAGTCTAATTGGTGTCCAGGCCACAGGGGAATGGCCAAGTGTCTTAGGTTACAGTGTAAGATGTAAACAAAAGTATGTATTCTATCACCATCTCTTAAAACCAGGTGGGTTTAAGGTGGGGCAGTGTTCTTTGCCTCTTTCATGACACATCCCTGATAACTCCCTCTGGGTATAGCTTCTGTTAATACCTAACATCTAACCTCACTGCATGACTCATAAAATTACACCATCCTATTGTGAGATGCTCCGCCCAGGGGGAGGAACCCAGCATTCCTACCTGGATATAATCTGGGATTTGGAGCAGCAGCCTTTCCCATTGGAATTCCCAGAGGATAAGAGCTACATAACCACTACTGGACCTTCTGAGGAAGACCAGACCCTTTTACAGGATCACCTCTTCAGCAGAACCACATCCATCACTTCAGGAGGACTGCAGCCATCATCTTGTCAGACTGCCGTTGCTACCCTGACTAACAGGGTGTCAGCTCCTATCTGACTCTGTCAGTTCAAACCAGTGTTTCTGTATTATTGCCTTGTTAGATATATTAGTAAAGAACTGTTATTCCTGTTTCCCATATCTTTGCCTGAAAGCCCCTTAATTTCAAAATTATGATAATTCAGATGGCAAGGGGTTACATTTTCCATTCCAAGGGAGGCTCCTGCCTTCCTTAGCAGACACCTGTCTTTCAAACCAAGACACCAAGTCACATCAAGTGGCAGATATCTGGACTCCGCACCTTTCTTTCTCCTGGGGATGCTCTCAGTCAGACAGTGAGGGACCAGCTCCCTTTCTCAGCACCTCTGCAGACAGTCTCAGTCTTTGAGGTTCCTCGGCGAGGAGGAGATGGGAGAGGTCACTTCTCTGTTTGCTTTCAACAGTGACAAATTAGCTGCTCTCCCCATGACAGCTGTTCCTGTGCCAGGAGGTGCGAAATGGGGGAAGAAGCAGCTTGTGGCAGGTGTGCATCTCCTGCTGGCTGTCCACACACCTGCACCCCAGCCTGGAGGGTCCTGCACAGCCCCAGGTGTTGCTGAGCCAGGGGTAACTGCAGGTGGGATGGGTTTAGGACACTCGGCCTCATCTTGGCCTGACTCTTGTGAAGTACTGTCACAACATCCTCACACTCAGGCTTTTCCTCTCTGGAGAGCTCTGGAGATGAAGCTGTTGATACAGATTGGGCCTGAGGGTTTTCTCTGTGTCTTGCATATTTTGGAAATGAGCTCAGACCTGTGCTACCCTGCCAGGGTGAAGGATGCTTTTCTCCTGCAAGTGCCATAATTTCCCTCCTGCTTTCCCATTCGAAGTGGGTTTCCTCCACAGTTGTGGCATCCAGAGTGGAGGGTAAGTGCAGTTGTGGTCCCTGATCATCCAGACATGAGGACACATTGCACCTCACCACTGTGGCCTGGGGAAGGGGACATGCCACCCACCCCCTGCCTCCTCCCAGCCACAGCTGGATGTGGATGGGATGCAGAGCTGGACCAGGGGACTAGGAAGCAATTCCAGGCTGCACAGTTCTGTCTCTGATGGCTTTTCATCTGTCCTCAACAGCAGGGAAAATCATCAAAGGGAGAAGAGAGAGGGTTTTTAAAAACAAAGCCAAACAAAAATAGGTCCCAAGTAATAAAATTTGTATCTGAACTTCCTGGAAGCTTTGAGACTTTGGGTGGGGTTTTGTTGTGCTGCTGCAGAGAAAATGCCATATGTAAATCTCCAAAAACATGAAAGATCACGTTCCCTCGTGATCCAAATAGACAGGGACGTATTACTGGTGATGGTCCAAGCAGCTGCACCAGGGCAAGGATGCTTATGAAAGAGAGGATTGCTGGATTTACATAACCTTGCCTAACAGATTCCAGTCTTTTCAGTGGAGGGATTTTAGAATGCAAATTTGGAAGAAATACAAGGGAAAGAACCACAAGTTCCAGCATAGGCAAAAAAAAAGAGTAGTGCTGCACACTGGCCACAATATGTGATAACACAGGAACATGATCAGTTCTTTGGAAATCCCCTTTCCATAGAATTTTAAAGGAACTTGAAAGCAAGAGGGTGAAAACCGAAGAAGTTTTTTCCTTCTGTGGAAGATGGTGCTATGGTCTCAGAACAGGGTCTTGGCATGGGGTCCCCAGGCTCTGAAAGTGCCCAGCAGTGCCTGGGTGCCTGAGAAGCCTTTCTAGGCTTGCTTTGGTGAAGTGGAGACTGCTTCCCACCCTGGCCATATTTCACATAACCCTCTGCTTCTCCCTGCCAGTTCCCTGTGTCCGACACATTTGTGCCCTTGGGAAGATGAAGTCTTTGCTCACCGAGCAAATATATGGTACATATGTGAACTCAGAGATGTGAGACGCCTTTCTGTAAGAAACAATGATGTCCCACCCTGGAAAAGCCACAAACACACGAGGGAGGTCTTTGGGGACGAGCTGCAAAGCCCTCTTGCAAATGCGCTTCAGCCACAACCCTGCTCCTTCTCATCTGACAGTGAGGGATGGCAGGAGCACATCTGCTCAGGTACAGCTCTTGCCTGGGCATCAGGCACAGATTTCCCAGCACAGAAATCCACCTGAGCTTTGTTTCTGGTGTGTTGGAGAGGAGAGGATGCAGCATCCATCATTTTCATAAACAGCACTGCCACATGGAGTGCATTTGTGCGGCCAGATCCTGTACACAGGATTACAGCTCAGCCAAGGAATTTCTTCCCTGTAGTGTCTCCGGGCATTTAGACTGGGAGGTCTTTTCAGAATAAATGATCTTGCCATTTGTTTTCCATCCATGCTGTGCCCAGCACTGTGGCACTAGGGCTGGAGGCAGCAGCCCTGTGTGGTTCCTGGTGCTGTGAAGAGTGAGGAAAGTCTCTGCAGCTGGTACCTGGCTTCCCCAAGGCAGAAATCTCCCTGCCCAGCCTGCTCTGCCAAGGTGACACTGACAGCTCCCTCGCAGTGCTTTGTGTTTTAGCACCTATTTCTTTTGAAAGTCTCTGAGTAAGGTGATTTCCCACTCTTCTTCTTTTTTCCACCCTTTGATTTTAGCCTTTGCATCAATCTCCTGCTTCAAACAGTAGCCTGCAATGTTATAATAATGCAGGAGGGACTCCCAACGACTGATTTAGCTCTGGGTTCCCAGTCAGTAAAAGGCCTGGCTGCACATGCCAGTGAACATGTCCCACTATGAAAGGCTGGGGACAGCTTTCTGCTCATAAATCACGATGTTCCTGCCCTTCTGTTTGTTCTTCCCTGGTTCCAGCTGTGAAACTCCCTCTCAGGGAGCTTGGTGTCAGGCAAAGTGAAACGCACCTTTGCTTGAGGTGTGAGCCCTGCAGTTGATCAGTAGGTGTTTGTGTGCTGGCAGAGCCATGGAGAACAGGGATCCTGGGATCACAGTCCGTGTGATAACACATGCAACACAGACTTGTTTTTAATCAATTTTCTCTGTGCATTTTTTGCTCTCCCAGTGAAGAGTTGTGAACATTGTTCTGTAAACTAAATGAGAGGATTTTTTTTTTTTAAATAATGGGAAATTTAAAGTAGAACAAATGCTCATTTTCCCAAATGAGGCAAGGAAAAGGATTCTTTTGAGCCAGCTCTACAGAGCAGCTCCATTAACTCTCCCACAACATGACCCAAAGCACTCCTCAGTTGTCCTTGAAGGGAGCCTCAGCTCGAGCAAAGCTCACAGCCTGTAACAGTCTCATTTATGATGCAACCACTGGAGGAAAGCAAAACCCCTGGATGCATCAGGGTTGCATATATCATGTGCTGGTCTAGATTCCACACTATGGGTAGCTCAGCATTTTCTATCTGCTCATCCCTGACCACTGCTACTCACAGCACCATTCCTAACCTTGGCAAAATAAGCACTTTGTGGGAGCTTTTAACAAGGCCTGCTGAGCTCCTGGGACACTCTCAGGTTTTCAGTGCCCACTGGGAGTGCAAAGGACTAAATCCCTTGAGGATTTAGCTCTCAGGCTACCACACAAGGATGTGGGGATGCAGTTAAGGGAAGCTCAGCACTAGTTTGTGCTGTTCCTGAGAAACAACACAACAGAGACAGAAGTGATGGATAAGTTTTTCTCACACCATCGATACCCCAGGGAAAAACAGGGAAGTTTGTGGGCACAAGTCTTCAGTGAAGCCTCCTTCTACCAAATAGTTGAATGAAATTAAATAGCACACTCACAATTTGTGTTTTGTGGCTTACAGTTCCAGTGATCAATGCTCTAAAGGACCCTTTCTCTCCCTGCTCCCCGGGGACTCATCGTTTATAGATTCTGGGAGCACTTGAGATCTATTAAACTTAATGGGCCTTTTCTTGAGAAGGTTGTACAGAGCAGACTCTTCTACACTCACATTTTCAATTAGAGCTCACAACAGCCCCTGGGTGCTGGAGATGAGGAATGGGAGCAGTTGCTCCATCACTCTCCTGTTAGATGGCACTTCTGGCACTCAGTATGCCAGCATTTGTTGCCTGTGAATTATGGTTTCTCTAGCACCTTAAATCCTTAGGCTTTTTGGAAGTTTTCTGGAGGAGTATTTCCTTTCTACTGATAAAATACTGCACTGGGGCTCCTGTCTGCACTGCTAGAGGGAGGGAGGGTCCTGGGTGGCAGCAGGGACAGTGGATCCAACCACGTGTGGAATGTGTCTCCTTAATCCTGGCCTGCAAGTTGCCACAAAACATGGAATATTCTCTCAGGAGGCCCCAGAGAGAGGAGGTTTTGAAGGTGTTATTGCAGCAGGACTTTTTTGCACAGCCCTAATTCAGTGCAACTGCTCTGTTCCTGAGGGAAATGCCACCCAAACAGGTGAAAAACCTCCCTACAGTCCTGTCCCCAGCAGGAGGAGGTGACACACAGGAGCCAGAGCGGTGGATGCCTGCAGAAGCTTGTAAACACTTTAAAGCCTATTTGAGCTTCACCCTGAAGTTTATTTGCCTGCTGTAAAGATGATAACAAGACAGTAACTTGAAAATAATTATTCACCCATATTTTTGCAGAAGAAGCACTTGAACTCTACTCTGGTGAGTTCTACACAGCTACAGCTGTCAGCAGCCCCTGCAACACTCCCAGCTTGAGCAGATAAGGTGGACACAAGGTAGGGAAATGGGCAGGAAAAGTTGGGAGATGGAGCCTTGTGGTGAGGATAGGACCTGATATTTAGCCTGATTAAGGACTAATTATCAAGGACTGTAAGAATGGGCAGGCTTAAGTGATGAGTTGTGAGAGCTGTTGCCTGAAGGTGTAGGGAAAGTGATTTTGGATCTGTGACCCTCTTCCAGCAAGGGAGAACTGCCTGATGCTTCATGTTGTGAGCAGGTGAGAGAGGGACAAAACTCCAGAGCAGAGAGAACAAGAGGAAAAAGCCACAAGGCTCCGGTCTGTGAGTGGAGCTCTCCAGGGGCAGTTACTGGAAGAGAGAATTGAATGGATGCAAATGTCAAATGAAGTCTGCTCTCATTCCTGATGGGCTGGTGCAGTTTGTGTCTGTGCTGTGCCTCCTGCCACACCCCACACTTTGCTCTCCAGAAGAGCTCTCTGGGCTTGCTGCAGGCTCACCTGCAGTGGGTCCAGCTATGCCTGCCAAGGGCTTTGGCAGCTGCAGCGTTTAACTTGGCCACAAGAACCTCAAGGCCACCTCTTTGCTCATGAGAGCTCACTTTATGTGACACAAGTTTGCAAGGCAGCTGTGAGGGCAGCTCACCACAGGGCCCCAGAGGGGAGAGCTGAGGTCTTAAGTCATGGTTGTTGTAACCACAATATACTTTTTCATGATTTAAAAAACACCCTACTATGTTCCCTAGTGGGGAATTTTCTGGTGGATGCCAAAATATGAGAAAATGGGCACAGGGGAGCTGTTCTGAGTGCTGTGTTTGATGCTGGTAGCCCCAGGCATGTTGGACAGCCAGCCACAAGAGAAACCCCTCAACCCTGGGTTTCATGGGGTCACCAGTCTGGACACTCCACACCCAGTCAATATTAGCATAAGCCCTCAATTTCCCAGTTTGGTGTCCTCCTGCCCTTCACTTTCTGCCCCATCTCACACCATCTCGGTCCAAACCTCTAAGAAATGCTCACTGTTGTTACTCACTGGACTGTTTTGAAGGGAGAAAGCAAAGTAATTGCTGACACAGCCCCAATTCCACTTTCCTGTTCCTCCACGGGGTCCCTCGGGACTGCCCAACTTCTCCATGAGAACAGAAGGTCAGTACCAGGCAGGATTTTGCAGCTCTGAGGGGCCAGAACATCCTCCCTGTGCCACTTGGCCAGAGACACCCCACAGCTGGAGCTGTGCCCTGGGGAACTTCCAGGGAGCATCTCCCAGAGGTGATGTTCCAGCCATGGAGCACATGACTTTTATTTAATCCTTGCAGGACTGGGATGGGTTGGAGGTAAAAGCTGCCTCTGCTCTCTCCTTCCTCACTGGTGGCCTTGCTGATGCTGTTCAGGTGCCTGGGGCAATGAGGGCAAGTGGTGTTGGGGAGCTGCAGAGCCCCTTCTGCTGTTGGTATCATCTGAAGGTGCTGGTTCCCATGCCCAGGCAGGCTCCTTGGGAAATTCCTGGGGAAGCACCAGGCTTGAGAATCTCCAAGAAGCTGACAAACTTGGAAGCCCTGGGGAAGGAAAGCTTCATGTCCCCTGGAAGGCCCTGGCTGGGAATCCTGCTGGTGACTCAGTGCTGTGAGATGGGGAGCATCATTCCAGTCTCCAGAGACTCCCTCCAGCAAAACCCCAGTGATGACAGGCTCAGGGAGAGCTGCCGAACCAAGGATGTGTAGAGCTGCAGAAGACCCTCCTGCCCAGGACCAGGGATCTTCTCTCATTTCCCCCCACCAAGGCCACCATCACCAAGGCTGAAGGCTTCCTGCAGCTACCTCAGGCAGCAGGCTGGACAGTGACACTGGTGTGGCTCCAAAGAAGGAACACAGGTCCTTGATAAGCTGCAGACCAGGGCACTCTGCAGCCTGTCCTGGTAAAGGGAAGTGGTTGTGTATTCAGGGGGGATAAGAAGGGAAGAGGCATCAATCAGGAAGGCAATGGTCAGCGGAGGGTAATTCTTTGTCACCAAAAAAAATCCTAAAAAAAATTCATCTCTTTAGCTCAGTTTTGTTTTGCTGAATTTTGTTGTTTTCATCCACAGCTGCTGCAATTCAGGTCTTGTGGTGGCTTTGAAGATGGGTGTCAGCTCTGAAGGGTGTTTGAGGCACATCCAGAGGTGCTGAGCTTTGCAACAGGATTTCAGCCTGCATGTGCACGGGGCTGGAAGGTTTGGGAGGAAAACTGCTCCCAGTCTCTCTTACAGGTTCCTTAAGCAGCAGCATAACAGCTTGAAGGCATTGCCACATGGTTTTTTCTTGGCTGGTATTAAAATACACACAGGAAAGGTTTTTTTGCCTGAGAACATGCTTGGGTTTTATGCAGATGGGGTGGCAACATGAGAGCCCCAAACACTGAGGGGCATAAGGGAGTTTGTACTTCCTTTAGCCTGGCTCTGCACTGATCTACAGCTGTAGGAAGGTGGTGAAGGGCCTTTGCCCCTCAGACACCGAGCCCAGTGAGTGCAGAGAGTAGCAACATTTTGGGAGAGTTTGATGAGGGTCCTGCCTTAGAGACCCTCTAAAGAAACCTGCAAGAAAAGCAAATGTTTGACCTTAGCACCCAGGACTCGAATGAGAAAAGTGATCTCAGTCAACGAGAGCTGCATCCTCAGGGAGGCTGGGATGTCTGCTTGCAGTTTGGTATTTTTATTTCCCTGGTCCATCAGTCACCAGCTGGAGGGATCCAGATCCAGATGAGAACAGCCCAGGTCCCTCTCTCAGTGCTCTGGGAGCTGGCACAGCCCACATGGTGGCACTGCGACCCAGTGTCCTGGGCTGCCACTATTGTTCTCTGCGGGGACAGGTTGTGACCAGCAGCCCCAGGATGCTGGGAGGTACAAATCCGGCAGCAGGGCTGGTGTGGGACAGCGTGCCTCTGCCTGCACGAGCCTTGAGCTGTGCTGGACAGCGTGCCAGGGAGCAGGAATCCCAGCTCCACCTTTCACCAAGGCACCAGCCTTCTACAGAGCTTGGCTTTGTCTTCACCAGTGCTGCCAGCAAGAGCTACATCTTCTTCATGTTGCAGGTGCCACCAGGCATATGCTGGATTCAGCAGATGACCAGGGTGTGCCCACTGCTCCTTTTGCTGCTGCTAAGAGATTTAAGCTCAAGGAGGAT
Source organism: Vireo altiloquus (assembly GCA_013396875.1). Lineage (NCBI taxonomy): Eukaryota > Metazoa > Chordata > Aves > Passeriformes > Vireonidae > Vireo > Vireo altiloquus. Next base: position 640,572 of record VZRF01011487.1, on the reverse strand, counting down.
GAAGACCCAGTCTCCTCCACTTAACCAAAAGGCCAAGCAGCTCCTGGATAGAGGTGAGGGTCTGTGTGTGACCTTGGCTTCTTCACCCAGAGCAGCTGCCACCAAACAGCCCCATCCTTCATCTGATGCCTTAAATGGCTACCTAGAAACACAGACTAGACAGGAATAAAGGAATAAAGGAGGGATTGATTTGAAAGGCCTTCAGAGGTACACTCTGGGCTCCAGAGGCTCCTGCCTCAGTGCATCCCAAAATGGACAATGACAGCTCCCGAGTTCTTCCCACTTTGATCTCAGCATCAATTGCCCAAGCAGAAGCCAGGCAAGGATGGAATTTGCCCAAGCTTGCCCCCCTCTCGCCAAGATGAAGGTTTGCAGTTGTTGGGCCCAGGAGGGTCTGGGTGTCCTTGGAGAGGGAGCTGGAGAGGCTTTGTTATGTCAGTGTGAGCATGAGAGAACAGCACTGAACGAGCTCCAGGGAACTGCAGAGTTACACTGGGCACTGCAGGATTTGAAAAAATATAAAAGTTAAAACCTAAGGCATCGCATCCACATGTCTAACTTGGGGTCTGTGGCCCAACTCTTCCATTATGTGCAGGAGTAATGAGACCAAACTCTGTGAGCCACTGTGTCAAAGCCATGTCTGGCCCAGGGCTCGGTCTCAGCCGGATGTCCTCACAGAAGATATACATGCTGCCAGCTGATTTTTCAGATAAAGTTAGCAGCGTTTCTGAAAAACCATTCACCCTGAAGGTGCCAGCTGGGGTTAGACATCCCTACACTGCAGCCCCTTCTCTGGAGAGGAGCCTGGTGGGACTCCCCATCCTTCTCTGCTGACAGAGCTGATCCCTGGTGCTTGTCTTTCTCTCAGTCACTCTGAAGTAGCTACAAACCAGCTCCCTGTGCTCCGTGTCCTGGGGAGGGGTGACTGCCACATCACCTGCAGCCGGAGCCAGGCACCTTTTGTGACTTCTGCCGATAGAGAGGACCGCAGATCATTCCAGATGAATGGAGCCCTAAGTAGTTACCATTCATATGAATTAATCAAGCTGTTCCCCGTCACGTACATCATTTAAATCACTAAAGCTCTCCTACCGGCATGACTCCGGGGCGGGCTATTGGCACGGCAGGGAGCCTGTTGATAGCGGAGCAGAGTTCTCCCCTCCATCCTCCCACCCCAGCACGGAACGGGGAGAGGAGTGATCAGTCAAGGTGCTGTCCCAGTGCCTGCTCCTGCTGCCCCACTGTGCTCACTGAGCAGAGCCAGGAACGAGCTCCTCGTGGAAGCATTCCATTAGCACTGTGTGCAGGAGAGCCCAGGGGAGGCAGATAAATGGGGTTTGAGCTGCCTTCAAGGAAAAAGCCCTACAAAAACATCCCCCCCAACTGCTTCCCATCAAGCTATCACAGGAAATGCTGTGGAATGGGAGGTGAAAAGCATAAAGAGTGGTGTGGGGAGTGTGGTTTACTTCCATCTATGCCTTGGGAGGAAGCAGGCTGCAGGGAAGATTTTCCCTTTGCCAGCAACTTCCTCTGGAATGAAGAGAGCCACAGGGATGCTTGTACACAGAGAGGAAAAATAAACAGCAAGGATGCGGAGACCTATCCTTGCCCAAATCCCTTTTCCTCTTCTTCCCCTTTCCCAGGCTAAGTTAGCTCTGCTCCTAAGGTGGATTCTGTCTCTGCCAAGCATGGAATCCATCACTGGATCCTCCTCAGAGCCCAGGCTGACTGGCTCTTCAAGCCCTGGTGAGCTGAAAGTCTGCCTGAGGCCAAGTTTGCAGGCTCAAACTCTGCCTGTAGTCCCAGAAAAGCAGAGTTGTGCCATTGTCCTCTCTTCCTGGACAGGGTCAGCCCAGCTGCATTTCTTCCCGTTTGCCTTGGGCTGACCTAGGTGAAAGTTGTTCAGCCAGGATAATCCAGGAGATGTTGTTAAAGATGCACACAGGTCTCAGGGGTGGGGAGCAGTGCCCTTCAGCAGAGGGTGGAACAAAATGCTGAAAAAATGACAGCACTTTAATGACTCCTAACTATCTGTACCCAAAAATACCTGTCTGTGTCTTGCTGCTGATCTCCAAGTCCTTGGGAAGAGCATGGCATTAACATGGGAAATTATTTGGTGTCCCCAAGATATTTCTGGTGCCTTTGCTTTGCTCTGCACAGTGCAGAATAAAATGTTCTTATATGCCAATGTGAGAGATACTTCCTAATCCCCTGAGAAAGATCTTATCCTACAACCTAATGGCAAGATCAGAAGAATTCCCAAGAATTCCCACTCCCAAGAACCAACCCGTTGATCCTGCGGTGGAAGTTGCACAGGATGCATCTATATGCAAGACCCAAGATGTCCTTCAGGGTGACATGTGCTTTGCCAAAAAAAGGCTTTAAATCTTTAATGGGAAAGTGCACTTTGTTCCTTTCTACGAACACAGTAAAAGGCTTTAAATAATAGCTGTTCATGTGGCCCTGAAAAAGGTTGCTGTGTGGCTGAACTCTATAAATCTGGACATTTGCTGAATTGATTTTGCCAAGAAACACACTAGAGCTGAAAAATGAGCTGGAGGGATAAGACAGTGGCTGCTTGCAGATGCTGTGCTGCTGCTGCTGCTCTGCAGAGCTTTGTTCGTCATTTAAAAAACATATTAAAGCCCTCTGTAGAAGTGGAAAGTTTACTGTTAGCTTGAGGAATTGCTGGGTGAAGTTAAAACATTCTCACTGTGTGGGAGCAGGATGGGCTTCAACCCAGTCACTGGGAGAGAAAAGAGAAGAGAAGAGAAGAGAAGAGAAGAGAAGAGAAGAGAAGAGAAGAGAAGAGAAGAGAAGAGAAGAGAAGAGAAGAGAAGGAGAGTTGAATTAGATGCAAATCCAGGTCGAGTGCCATGATTCATTCCACTCTGGTTATGAGAGCAGAGAGCAGCTGCTGTCTCTGCTTCCACAGCTGATGAGCATGGTGTGGGTTTTTTTGTTGGGTTTTTTTTTGCTTTGTTTAGTTTTGTTTAGTTTTTCTGATATGCTGGTTTAATTAGAATGCTCTTGTTTCGCCAGTAGCATTCCCTTATGCAATACTGGTTATACCAGTACAGATTTATTCCAGGAATAAACAAACCACCAAATTGCCTTTTTTTTTTTTTCCTTCTTATAATGAGGATATTTATGCACAAAAGGAATCAAGCTGGTAACTGGAAGAGTTTAAATTCACGTGTCTTTTAGAGATACAACTGCAGAAGCAGATGAGTTCTGAGAGCCTTCCAGTGCATTGGTTCTGCCTGTGATCCAACACTGAGCAGTTTCCCAATCCACCCCTGGAACCCACGTTTTGTTTGTGCCCCTGGACATCTACACATTGCATGTGAGCAATTTCATTGAGCCCAAAGCTGCCCATATCTGATGAGCTGAACATCTCCTAGGCCTTGTTGATACTATTTACTAGACCTAGGGGAAGATATTCTGTCCTGCTCTATTTTTTCCTGACCCTAAAGTGATGCTGAGGGCACAAACCACATGCATCTTCTGGGGAGGATTCTCTGGGTGTGAGAGACTCCAGAATCACCTGGATCTTGTGCTTTCTTCACTCCTGACATAAGGGGATGGGTCTGGGCAAGAAACCAAAGTATCTTAGCAGTTTGCCTGTACTATTGAGTCAAACCAGGATGGCAAAGTTGACTAGCACGGAACATCCCATTTTAATTTTAGTAATCTGAGTTAGCATTCGAAGAAAAGGGAGTTCACAGCTGCCTGTTGGAAATGGGTCTTTCCAGGAATTGTTTGGGACAGTGCTTGTTTGCATGAGCATAAACCAGCCAGGGAGTGTGTGATGATCTAAAAGTATGGCTCATCGAGTTCCACTAACAGGGAACATTTCCTGGCACTGCTTAATTTACTACCACAGATGAAGCCAGAAATAGCAAGAACCCTGTATTTTGCTCCTCTCCTGCTTACTTGGTAAGAGAGGCATGTCCTCCACTTAATATCTTTGGAGAAGCTGTTTGTATTCTTCTATTCACTTCAGTCTCTTACATGATGTGGTAGAATATTCATCTTTTATTATCTTACACCCTTGTTTCTGTGTAGAACTCCTGAACGGAAATTGTCTGTGCAGTCAGACAAAGTGAAACTTTCCCGAAACAAGATTCTGAGAAACCACCTTAGAAGAACCTGCTAGCCAAGGTGTGTTAACAGTGCAGAAAAGATGCAAGGTCACAGCCAGGCATCTTAACAGCTCTCTCTTCCTTGTTCAGGGCTAATTGAACCCCTAGACATGAGAAAAAGAGATACATTATGCCCCATCCCTGGAAGTGTTCAAGGCCAGGTTGAACGGGGCTCTGAGCAACCTGGTCTAGTGGAAGGTGTCCCTGCCCATGGCAGAGGGGCTGGAATATGGTGATATTTAAGGTCCCTTGACCCAAATAATTTGATGATTCTATGATTCCATGGTATTCAAGGTTTCAGCCAGCTTTCAGGCCCACTAGTCTTGTCTGAAACCTCCATGGCCATTGCAAGGTCATACCTTGGAAACCGAGTGATGGACCAGGAACCTGAGAGCAAAGGTGGTGTGGGACCGACTGTTCCTCTTGAAGGAGCTTTTCTCACTAATATGGAAAAAAGCCTTCCATCCATCCTGTCAGTGTTTCAAGCTGTGGAGGACTTGTTTGTATGTCACCGTGTCCAGTGACAGATTCACAGCATGCAATCACTTTTAAAAGGCTTTGCGGATGATTTTAGCAGCCAAAATGTGCCTGTTGTTCCAGTAAAAGAACCTTCTTCATTTCCAGCCAGAGCCTTTTATTTCTCTACAAATATTGACAGGAAGGGTGACTCAAAAGATAACTGTGTCCAGGACTGTTCGCCGCAGCGTTGTGGCTCTGGATCCCACTGTGGTCACTCCTCACCATCATGTTCTTGTTACACTTGCAAGAAAAATGTGGTGAGCCAGGCACGATTCCTACATGCAATCACATTATCTGTGAGCCAGGAGTTGATGCTACACTAAAGGGCCCTCTGAGTTTGCTTTATCTGGATATGCTGGGGTTTCGACCTCAGAAAAATACAAATAAACTTGGGAGGAGAGGAGAGTTTTGTTAAAGCTGGAGTATGTGTCAGCTCCTCTTTCCTTCCTGCACAGCATGTGGCAGATCCCAGTCCCATCTCCAGTGGGCTTTGAGCCACCAGCACAGCGGAGCAGCTCCAAGGGGAGAGGCTGAAGGGACACCTGTAGGAAAAGCCGTGCTGGCAGAGAGGACATGCTTAATAAATACTGCCTTGAAATTAACTGGCACTTTCCAAGGAAAAAAATCAGCAGATATTCCCCATCCAGGCAGAGTGTGGATGTGATTGCCACAACAGGACAGCCCAGAAATGAGAAGAGCTGGTTGTCTGTGCAAAAAACATCTCTGCACAATTCTGGCTGTCACGATGAAGATGGCTCCAAAACCACCTTCCCCTGTGGTTTTGGAGGAGAATTTAAATATTCTACTTTTCAAGATTGGGCTGTACTCTCCTTTCCCCTCCCCCTCTTGCCACTGACGCTTTTAGCTCTAAGTCTTGGGGCTGCAAGAGGTGGCAGTTGCATTTTGTGGCCAAACAGCTTCCCCCTTTCACACAAGGCAACTTTTGAAAACAAAGCACAACAGGAAAAAGTTGACAAAACCAAATGCTCTTTTCACAGGGGCTCTTATGTGACCGCTGCTACTTTTTTTGCTGCATCTTTGACAAGACAAAATAATTTCAACTCTAGCAAAGACCCAAGCCATAGTTATACAGAGTAGTTCTCTCATTTGCTTGCTTTGCTTTCTTATTTAGAAAAGAAAAAGGACTATGTGAGAGGCTGAAAATACTAATTTTCCAAGTGGCCTTGTGCAAGGTGTATTTTAATACCAAACACGATCTCTAGATCTTGAACTGATGAAATATTTAGTAGTTCTTTGTGACATTGATTCAAAATCTTTTTAAGACTGGAAAAGATGGTTCTTGCCAGATGTCCACGCAACACGGGGAAGAGGTTTATGGTCCAGGGCCACTTTGTGTCTGGTTTTCATCATCTGATTTAACTACAGCATTTTCTGTTAGAACACGCTCAGTCTTCATTTAAAATCCCAGGATGATGGAGAATCCACTGTATCCACAGATATGTTGTTGCAATGGTTCATTACCTTTGCTATCAGAAGGTGTGTACATCATTTCTAGGCTGAACTGGTGGGATTCATCTTGCCTAAATTTGGGTGTTTACAGTGTAGATATCCACAGCTGAACTGGTTGCCTGAGAGTCCTTTCAGATTCAAATGGGGGAAAAAAAGCACTTTGTCATGGTTTCCATCTTCCCTATTTTGTCTGTTTGGGAGGAATCTCATTCTTGGCTGGGGATCTATTGGCAATACGAGAGCCTGGAGTTACTAAACTGAGATGTGATTATCTACACTTAGAAAAATGCTGTCTGACACATCTATCTAACATCTGGATGCTTCCAGCTCTTTCTCTAGTGTTCACCTGCAGGCCCCACACAAAAGGAGAAGGGACACTCAAGTCACTTTTTACTGTCTTGGATAAATTGAAGGGATCGATATTAATTAGTATTTCCCATATTTCTTATCACTGGATTTTTTCTCTGATCTCTTGCCAGAAACAGCTTCTGCAAAGAGAAGGTTCCCAGATCAGTCCTGCTCACGTGCAGGCAGGGCCATGCTCACTGTTGTACACTCTGTCAGATCTTTCCCCCTTTTTACACACCCAGTGCTCATATTTACCTTCTGAGCAGTGCAGAGCTCTGGGAATTCATTCTGCCTCCATATCATCTGGGGAAGTTGTGATCATCTACATGCCTTTTAGACAAGCCACCCCTGATCTGCCAGCACAGCATGTTCTGACCCTGCACAGGATTGTTCCTGTGAGCCACAATGGGCCATGAGCTCTTCATTTGTCTGTTTAATTACCTGCTCCACTCTCCCTGTTTCATCTGTTTGTTAATTGTAGTCAACACAGGCGATCTGGAGTGATTTCATTTTCATTTTTTTGTTGCATTCTTGCTAAAGCCACCAGGAGCATGGACCCAAAGAAGTGTCCCATCTTCTGCAATTAGTCCTGGGGGGATGAGAATTCTCCAATTTAAATAAATTGCTGTGATGCATTATAAACTACTCTAATTTAGCAGGGTTATGCTGACTGCATGGGTTTGGGTGAACTGCAACCCAACTCTGCACAGGTTGAAAAATTTTTGCTGTTTGTTTTGAACAGATCTTTTGCTCTCTCCATTTGATGCCCCTTAATTCTTGTACTGGAAAAAACCCCATGATTATACTTTTATTGACATGTTACTGCTTCTTGGAAAGCCATGCACAGGAGGAAGGACTTGACTGTGAAATGGATTTGATAACTCCATGCCTTCTGCCAGCCTCGAGGCCTCAAAAATGAGAGTAGCAATGGAAGGATTAGCACACACCCTCCCCTTCCCACCACAGCCTGTACCCCTCACGCAGATATTTTCCCTGTGTGGGCGCCATATCTAATCACACTTCCACCAGGCCAGGTTGTTTTGAAAGAAAGACTCATATGAAGCAACAAAAGCCACTCAGTGAGAAAAGAAAAAAGGCTTTTCATGGTCTCCACACTGAGTATCTGCTGTGCAACACACACACTCCCTCCCCAACCACAGATCCTATCAGGCTGGACTGAGAGGTGCCTCACTGTTCTTCTCTATCAGCAATGCACATGCAGCAGTTTTGGAGTTTATAGACTACTTTATTTTTGGTAAGTAATCTCCACATCTCTGCACTGCAAAAGGTCACAAATTCCTGACTCTTATTAAGAAACATGGCAGCAAATGTTGCCATGCAAAGGAGCAGAAAACTCCAACAACTCTGACAGGCTGTGCCAAATGGGGAAGATGTTTTGGAACCATGGACGTCTTAGTGGTAATCAAGGGTGTTTCCTCTCCAAGGACAGGATATGCAGAAAAACCCAGAGAAATTCATCAGCTCTAACCTGGCTGAGTACGAGGGCTCAGGACTTTCTGGACACCAGAGTCGTGACTGGTGATTGGTATGATCAGTGCTAAGAAATAGGTACTGCAATCAGGTTTAAGCCTACTAGAGTCTTCTCCATCTGTAGGCATTCCTGTCCAGGCATTGTGGGCATCTGGACTTGGCACTGCATCATCCTAAAATTAAACAAAGAAATGTGGATCTGGCACCTGGAAAGCTTTGTGTCTCAACTCTATCCTCAAAACAACTGACCTCTGCCTCCATTTTTTGTGGCTGATTTATTACATTCAGGCCAAATAAGGAGGAAAGGTGGATCTATTTCTGCAACGTTCCCTTCTCTGCTTTCCATGGTCCCTGGTTGGTGTATTCCCTTGCAGCCAGGACAGACAAAGACTGGGGAAAGGAGAACCTCTTCAATATTTGGCTAGACAGGTGAAGCTCAGCACATAGGTGCTCCCTGTGCCTGTGAAGGGAGAGAGGTAAGGATTTAAACACCCCTGTGCCAAGCCAATCCTGTGTGCGTCCTGTCTGGAAATACCAGCCCAACATGTGGTTTCCCAGACTGTAGGTCCTGTGGGAATCTCAAAAGCACCAGCAAAAGGAACAAGAAAGAAACATCTAAACAGCCTTTTTTTCAAAGCCAGGCGAAATTATGGTCTCCTGTCCTGTTTGATGCTAACTTCCCTGTGACTGCTCCCTGCCCCTGCACCGTGCATTCCCCTGTGGGCTGTCAGATCAGACTAGATGATGCTTAGAGGCAGGAGGGGGAGAAAAGAGAAACAAAGAAAGAAATTCACTGCCCAGCTCATGATATCCTGGTGCCAGGGCTGGGGGCTTATGCCAGGTACTGAGCTGCTCCTGTAGGAACCAAGCTGTGGTCCCAGACAGCAGCAAACATTAAACAACGGCACAAGCCCATCACCTCCGAGCTGGTGTTTGAATCAGAGCACGAGTGAGGAGCCGGCAGAGAGCAGGGGGAGTGTCAGATAATTTATGGGTAAGGTCTTCAAAAGAGCTCTGTTCCCACTCGGGACAATGGGAGCTACTGGGGGCTCCGCGTGCACTTACCACTCCGGTCACGTCAGCACCAACCCCCCGGCTCGGTGTGTGAAGAATACCCTTCAGTGTGACACTGACCTCTAAAACAAATAGAGTATTGCGGCGCGCTGATGCCCCATTCATCACCGGGTGACAATGGGAGCCAGGCCCATGAGCGAACAGCGCTGCATTCAGGGCGGTGCCCCAGGGCTCCGGAGCGCTCGGCGGTACCAGCCCCGAGCCTGCCCCCGGGACCCGCCGGCAGCACCGCGGGGAAATCCTGTTCTACAGCGCATGGAGGGGTTGGGCTGCACGGTGGGATAGCTGGAGACACCCAGGGAGGGCCAGGGTAATTCCTTAGATTTTAACTTTTATATTTTTCAAGTCCTGTACTGTTAGTGTAACTCTGAAGTTTCCTGGAGCTCGTTCAGTGCTGTTCTCTCATGCTCACACTGACATAACAAAGCCTCTCCAGCTCGCTCTCTAAGGACACCCAGACCCTCCTGGGCACAAGAACTGTAAACTTTCATCTTGGCGAGAGGGGAGCAAGCTTGGGCAAATTCCATCCTTGCCTGGCTTCTGCTTGGGCAATTGATGCTGATATCAAAGTGGGAAGAACTCGGGAGCTGTCATTGTCCATTTTGGGATGCACTGAGGCAGGAGCCTCTGGAGCCCAGAGTGTGACCTCTGAAGGCCTTTCAAATAAATCCCTCCTTTATTCCTTTATTCCTGTCTAGTCTCTGTTTCTAGGCAGCCATTTAAGGCATCAAGGGGTGGGAATGATGGCAAGGTCCAGGATATAATCTCACCAGGGAGTGTCTTGCTTTGTAAGAGGTGTCTTCTCATGCTGGGCTGAGACAAGGAGCTGCCCCAGAGGGGAAAAGATGCCTGAAGGGTCTGAATAGGGTCCTCCTCTATGAACAGATGGAGGAGACCAAGAACTGGGAGCACAATGTAGCTGTGGTGAAAGGTGATGGAGAAGCAGGGTAGGGAGATGAGCATGAAGTCTTATTGGCCATGCTGTGCCATGTGGGGTAGGCATCTGCACACAGACCCTAAGAAGGGCACTAGAACCTGGAACTAGACCACTAGAAGGGCACCAGCTAACTCTCGTGGCTTCTCTTCTGCAGTCATCAGCTCCAGGATAGATTTTCTCTGGCTGTTTCTGCTGTCCACAGCTCTCTGTTGTTCCTATGCACAAAGACAGAGGAAATGGCTGGTGGCAGGAGAAAATCACAGCATCAGGCTTCAGAGCAATGTGCAGGGGCCATTTGATGGCCCTCTATAGGGCACCAGGCTAGAGATAGGCTTTCTTCCCCATTACTGAGCCAGGTTGGGCCGACCATTTAAGCATGAAGGTGCATATTCTCACTTCGTTGGATTTTTTTTCATTCACATCCTCCATCAATGGTTAATTCCTCCTGAATGAGCCTTGGACTGTCTGGTAATTGCATTTGCTGGTCACGTCTCTGGATCACAAAAGCAATCACAGTTCTACATATGTTCCTCATAAGGACCTCTGCAAATGACCAAAGTGAATATGCAGGGAGTCATTCCCACGTGCAGATCATAGCATGAAGAGTGCAATTACAGAGATTCCTCGAAAAAACCGCCTGTGTATGTACAGATGTGTACATTCACACTTTTAACAAGCCTCGTCTTATCTAGGCAGGCATCAGGACTGAGAGAAACGCTCCCACACATTTTCAGAGGGAGTTTCAGGGATTAATTCTGCCAAGGACTTGCCTCTCGGAGAAAGTGGTCTTGTGCTGGTGCCTGAAAGATTGTAATGTGCAACATTATCTTTCAACAGACATCTGTGTTAACAACTGAAATGAAATGATGGCACATTAAAAACTTTACTGTGCTGTTGCAAAACACTTGCCAAAAAAACCCTAAGCTGCTGCTGTAGGGTAGTCTGAATCATGCCTGAAAATAGCATATCCAGCATTACTTGGAAGCAGGCAAACGGTCGCTAGCAAATCTAATTATCTCCTGGGAAATAAAGCACCAGTGCCTGTGTGAAAGGCTCAGAGTGAGTGTAGGCATTGTCCCACCATTCACGGGAATGATATGAGGATTTGTGATTCCTGTAGGTCGTGGAATCACAGCGCCCTTGCGAAGTGTGCAGTTGTCTGATCATGTGAAGATCACCCACCTAGCACTGGCTTGGCCTGTGAGGGATCTCAAACAAAGCAAGCAAAGGCGACACTGTGAGAATTCATGTCCTGATTTCCCAGCTCACTGCTCAGAGAGGGACAGTGTTACGAGGGTGAAATGACTCATCTGGCTGAATGTGGTTGTTTCAGCACTTCTGAAACAAACCACCAAACTGGTGGGTGCAATTTACATCTTCCTTCTACTCTGGGTTGTCTGGAAGGTGTCCGTCTGTCCCCAGGGTGGCAGAGGGAGGCTGGTGCCATGCTCAGCTGGCTGGAAGATCAGACACAGAGCTAAAGGACACATGGGGATATCCTACACAGGTGGAGCAGCACCACTGAGGCTGCTCAGGCACCGCAGCAAAGCCTGGATGATGAGCATTGAACTGGGGACCAAAGGCAGGGACTTCATTCTGGAAACCTCTCTGGAAAGCTCTAGAGTGTGGGAACACCACAGGAAAAGCCACAGGGGATGGGAGATGAGAACCAAGGGTTTACAGGAGACCTGTGATGTTTTGGAGTAGGAGCTGGAGACCAGAGAGGACGTGTAGAGCACCCAAAGGGACAGTGCAAGACGATACACGAGAACTGAATCTGGCCACAGCCATCATAGAAGACACCAGTGGAAATCAGATCAGAGGTTATGATGTCTGCATGAATAGTCTACAAGCATGTGGAGAACTAGGAAAGAAGATTCTGGAGACATTTGAAATACCTGATGGCATTCCCACCTGAATGTGAAGAAATTACATGGGGTTCTTGTGGCTGGAAGCGGAGTCTCACCTCACATCAGATGACCTTAGAGATGGTTTCACCAAGGGCAGGTGTCTACCCTGGGAACCTGAACAGCACCCTGGAGTCTCAGCTGTATTAACTGTCTCTTTTTCCACTTCAAGGGGCATTTAGATGCCAGACACTTGCCTGTAAGTGCTTAAATTGAATCAGTGGTCATCTTAATCTCGGGGAATTGCTGTTGGTCCCGGCAGCATGAAAAACTGTGAGACAGACCTGCAGATGTGGTCACAGCACCAGGGAGGGCACAATCTCTGGGGGAAGTGATTTTCATTGTAGGGCTGGTGAAGAGCACGTGCTGAACTGTTCACTTCCCTTGCAGGCATATCCCAAAGAGTTACAAACACAAACCATGGGGAAGGTCCCCAGCTTACTTCATCTCTTCAACATCCTTTGTGACGACCATGCATTGTCCAACATTGGCCAAAATGTTATTTCTCAGGATTATTTATTCTCAGGACTATTTTTTCAGGATTGATTCTGGAGGATTTTTTTGATAGACTGTGATAAGAATAACCATAGTGGGAAAGATTAGATTTGGCTGAGTGAAAAAGCAGCCCCCTGTCTTTCAAAGTTTTGCTGTCAATGTCTGCAAGGTTTATTAGCAGTTGATAATTTACTATGTGTGAAGCCCCCCAAAACAGTGAAGTAAAGCTTAGTAATGTGGTGGAGACCAACATTGTCACTGTGGGCAATATTCAGTATGTTGAACTTTTGTAACATTCAAAGTACCATCAAAAGCTCTCTGACTTGAGTCTGGAAGTTGCTGCAATCCGAACTATCAGCTGTGAGACTGCCAGTGTTGTGTTTTTTTCCTCTGTGCCATGTTCCAGGCTCATTCTCAGGGAACATTGTGTCCAGACCATCTCCTGGTCTCTGCTCTATTTCACATTAGCAAAGCCATGCCTTCACACTTAATCCCTTGACCAAATTTCTTGAGCCCTCCTATTTTATTTTTTGCCAGAGTACCAATGGCTCAGTTTAACCTTTTGCAATAATGCAACACTCCCTGGGATAATGCCTGAAGTCTCTGCCTGGTCAGCAATTATTTAAATACTCTGTTATGAATAGGATCAAAGCCTTCTCTTATTGAAACACTCCATTCCCAATGCCAGAAGTTGTCACCGCATGACAAATGGATTGCCTGCTCTCTTCTCACAAAGTGTGCTCTAACCAGACAGGGCTGGGCAGCCTGTGGGATGGGGGGAGTTTAATTAATAACAATATTTAATTTCTACAATGGAGCACTTAGGGGAGGATGAGTTGCAGCAGCTGTGATGTGCCTGCCTCTGGTGCCTGGCCCAAAGCACGAGGAGCGAGCAGCTCCATCAGCAGAAAGCTCGGCCGCGTGCCCCGCGTTCGCCAGCTCCCAGAGTTCCACGGAATATTTCAGCCAGGACATTTTTTTTTTTTCTTTTTTTTTTTTTTTTTTTTTTTTTTTTCCCCTCCCTCAGTTACTGAGCAGCATAAGTGTCATCGTTCCTCCAACTGATAGTAGCTATGGAAACCGTGACATCACCGCCGACATAGCGATACATAAAAATTCAGGCGGCTGGGGACCGGTTGCTAGGAGAGCTCCGCTCAGGAAAGTCATCGGGCAGGCAGCCAAGGGACGGGAGTCTGCTGAACATGTTGTACTTCACCCTGGTGATTTTACCCTCCTCCCACTATTTTCCCTTTCACATGCAAAGCTTTTTTTTTTTTATCCCCCTCCTCCCCCCCC
>VZRF01011487.1:590950-626829 GCA_013396875.1 Vireo altiloquus | reverse complement strand
CCCCCCAACCCCCCCACCAATATATTCACCCTCAAATTATCAGAGATATTTTTACAATGGGCTAATGAGCTGGTGGTGGAATAGCTGCACGTTATAAAAGTGTGCACAAGGTCAGGAAAGAAAGCCACATACTGTACTTAACATCAAGTAAAAGCCATTATCAGCCACCTTTGTAGCACCTGAGATATCGTAAACGTGCATTTTGGATTCCTTTCGGACAAGGATTTTTCACTATGCTTTATGTATACATAAATTAGCACAAAAACCTGACCAATAATCATCAGAATTAAAGGTGATTTGACCCGAGGATGAGAAGTGACCTCTGTAGTGGGTAAAACCTCCTATTACAAGTGGTCTGAAATCAGGAAGTGGAGGGTTTTCCAGCAGTCTAAATCACACCTGGTTTCTGGAGAGCTGGTGCATCTCCTCTGGTAGTTTTGGACCACTGGTGGTCAAGGCAAACAAGTGAGGCAAGTCTTGTAGGGCAAGATGTTATTTTTATTAGACCAAAATGGTTTTATTAGACCAAAACTGTTAGAAAAATCCACAAACTAAGAAAACCCTTCCCTGGGCTGTGAGAGGATTTACTGTGAGCTTATTTGCTCATTTCAGCATTTTTGGTTGGCCTCATGAGGGATCTTGCACACAGATCTGGTCACTTGCTGGTGTGTGCATCTTTCTTGGATGTACCTGCAATAAAGGAGAACATGTGTGTCTCTGCTTTTATGCAACAGATTCAGGGGTACTGGTTTAAATCTGTCTTTCTATGTACATATAAATAGATATAGACTTTTCTTTCCTCCCAGACTAAAATGCCACTTGTGGAGGAAGTTGTACAAGTAGATTTTCACATGACCACCCAAGTACTAACAAGTGACAAGATCTTAGTAAAGGCAATATTCAGACTGAATAGTACTAGTAACTGACCAAACTGTGGTGTTGGGGAGCTTTGTCCAGGAATTACTCATCAAAATTATTTGTTAATGGGGTTTGGGGTTTTTTCCCAGAAACTGTGTGTGTAAAATTCTTAGAATGAAACCAGAACCTGAGAAGGAAACAGAAAGGGAAAAAAAAAATAGATGTTGATAACTTATTTTCACACAGTCTCTGATTCTGGAGAAATGTCCCTCAGCGCACTCAAGGCACCCACATGAACCCAGACACAAAGTTAAGATGCACATGAACATCAAAAGAAAATGAAATTATTTTAATTTTTGTGAACCAAGTTGTGAGCTATTAAACAGGTAGTATGTCTCCCTCCAGATATAGCTGAGATTTGACTTATTCGTGTATATTAAATGGACAAGATAATGTGTATTAAACATTGAGGTCTTCACAACCCAGATAGTAGAAGTTTGGGTTGAAAAGGCATCTTCTGGTGTGGAAGGATGTTTGCTGTAACTGCATCAGGCTGCTTAATAGGTCA
This sequence comes from Vireo altiloquus, assembly GCA_013396875.1. Classification (NCBI taxonomy): domain Eukaryota; kingdom Metazoa; phylum Chordata; class Aves; order Passeriformes; family Vireonidae; genus Vireo; species Vireo altiloquus. Next base: position 625,403 of record VZRF01011487.1, on the reverse strand, counting down.
CAGCTTGGTTCGTAAATATGAACTGATAAATCTCTTCCATTTTATCTGAAGATGTGTGTATTTCTATGGGATCAAGCTATTGTTTTCCCAGATGATTTTTAGTGAACATGAAGTATTTTGGACAAGATGCTACCTATTTCATTGCCATTTTATCTTAATGAGCAAGGATTATTCTTTAGCCATCTTGATGGAAAAGCACAAAAAGTTAACCAACAGTCTCTTTTAATAACTATGACCATAGAGGGATTTGAACTTGCCTGCCCTAAAATAAGGTAGGCACTTTACTATCCATCAGGATATAAGATCTTTGGCTACCTTCCATGGGATTTTAAAGGCGTTAAATTAGCTACAGGAGGGTTTCACTGTTGTTCCCTAAATGTAATGGAAGCGGATTTAAATTTACAAGGGGGAAAAGCTAATAATTAAAAATTGAACATAAGGGCTATAAAGTACAAAATGGGCTCCCTTGGACTGGGTTACAAAACTTCATGGGAAGTGCAGCTCCTGCTGTGTTACACTTTTCTAGAATGACTTAAAAAAAGGGGTTTCTTAAAGGCGTTTTGTGTTGCAAAATAATTGGTTGTGAATTCCATGAATCTTACAGCCTATAAAGATGTCCCCATTATGGTTTCCATTGATTATTTCATCGAGGGTTCCCCCTCTGCTTCTTCTTGTCACCAAAACAATGTAAGTGTTGGTGAGGAAGTTGTGAGAGTTACTGATGCCCCAGATCAGGGACTTGGGGTACAGACCAGAGCAGTCTCCAGTTCCCTCTCAGATTTCATGCCTTTGCCCCTTTTCCATGAAATATCCCATGGGCCACTGGCCACTCATCCCAGTAGGAGTCATGGTCCTCTTCTACATGAGGTCCATGATTTATTTGGATAGAGTTGTTTATCTACCTATATGAGTCCTGACAGAAAAGAAAACAAATATTCCTAGAGCTGAAGGCCACTGGAGAAAGGTTTGATGGCACTGCAGGATCTGCCAGCAACCTGGCAGGTGACAGGGAACTACCAAGGGAACTCATCCTCACTTTCTCCCTCCACCAGGAATTCCAAATAGGCAAGTGATTGAAATCTCAGCAGTCCCAGCTGCCCACGTGGAAATGCCACAACATCTCAGAACTCCCTTAACTGGGAAGAAGGGCCAAGGGAAAACCTTGTTCTTGGTGTGTTTCTCCCACCATAGGGTTTTCCTTTCTGAACTTCAGCCTGTTCATCAGATATCTTCCTTCCCAGAAATTTCTGCCTCAGCCATCTTTTTAATCTATGCAGTTCCATTCATCTCCTCATTTCCTTTTTCATCAAGCCATCAGTTTGTTGTTATTATTTTTAATATTTAATCATTTCAAAACCAGTTCTACATTTTCTCTGACTCTTGCTACTCTTGTCAAACAAGGAGTTGAATTGTGCTGCCTTCTAGGACTGTTCCTTTCCCCAGTTCTACTTTTTCACTGAATTTTTTTCACTCCCCTGAACTTCATTCTGCTCAGACTGAACTTCCTCCTGTCTTTTCACCCCTAATCTGTTTTCAACCAGAGCCTATGAACTCCTGGTCTCTTGGGACAGCTGACCAGATATGAAGAACATCACACTAGTGGTGAGAGGGTTCTGAAGTGCCTATGAGGAAAAGAGAGTTATCCAGGCAGCCACTGCTGCGGCTTCAATAGCACTTCATCCACAGGAAAATTTTTGAAGGGTATGGTCATTTTAAGGCTGTAGGAAAGCAGAAAATGAGACACAAAGCAGGGTGGGGTTATTGAGGGTAATCCACAGTGCTTACTTGAATAAGATAAGGGTGTTTATAGAAATGTTGTGTTGGAGTTAATCCCTGTAGGTGGAAATGTATTCACTGATCTGAAGGATGCTACGAGATATCAATGTTAGTCAGGTCACTCTTGGCTGGAACTGAGCTATGTCTCCTGCTGATTCCATAACAAAAGGGGGCTGAGCAAGGAACAAGGAGCTTTTTGCTGAGCAAATGTGAAATCTTTGTTCCACTCCTTTGGCAGAGATTCTATTTCATCTTGTTTAGCACTCCTCTGCAAATGAGCTGCTTAAAAATATGGGTTTCCCTTCTCCTTTTGGAGAAGGACAAGAAAAGTTGAAAGATTTTGTGTTTCAGCTTAAATCCCAAGAGGAGGAAAAGCAGGAATGGAAATCTGTTATTTACTGTTATGCTGCTGCTCTATATCAACATATATGACTAAGTGGCACAATCTGGGCTCAAACTTTCATTATCAAGGACTGATCATTTCTGAACATGGAAGAAAGTTTCACGCAGAACTCTTGGTCCCTGGCACAAGGACTCAGTGCTTGCAGAGAGTAAGGACTGTGAAGTTGGTGTAATTGTCAAACAAAGCTGCTGGCAGTTGGCAGAGTTGGAGGTGTGTTGTGCAACAAACCCTTTGCTCATTGAAGATCAGCTTCTACTTGCTCCCCCAGCACATTAATCATTAGCTGGAGGTGGATGGAGGGGAAGAGATGTAAGTTCAGGCTTCAGCAGAACTTTTATGTGTTCAAACTGTTGATCAGTGAAGAGATGATAGGAGATCACAGAATCACAGGGTGTGCTCAGTTGGAAGGGACCCACAAGAATCATAGAGGTTTAAAGCTGCATTTGAGATGTTCTCAGTGTCACTGATGTTCAGAAAAGAGCAATTCAGACTGAATGCTAAAGCAAGCACCCCTATGTCAGCCAGAAGAGAACACTATTTAACTAGTCAACAACTACTTTTTTCCACTGACTGGGTGGATGTCAGCGTTACTTTGTAAACGGGATAGGGGCACAGGCAGATGTTCCAGGAGCTTTTTATTATTTCATTCAGGCATCAGCCTCATGTACACAAGAGATGGTACACAGCTCACGCCTGTGCTGATGACCCGAAATCTCTTGGTTACAGAACATTCTTAAAAGTTTTTCAGCCAACAGTATGCTTCTAAAGTTTACAGACAAGTGTTCTAACCAGTCACTAAAAAGCACACGTACACCTGTTGCAAACAATACAAAACTTGTATGTCTTGTAATAATGTACAATATTCCATTATTAGGCTTAAAACTTCAGTATCTTTGCTAAGCACATTTTCTGCAGCTTCAAGACTTCTCTGAGTCAGACCTAGAAACACTAACCCTTGTTTTATTGTCCTTGCTGTCTAGATAATTGTATCTTCTTCTAACTTCAGGCTTTTGTAGTTGCAGCTGAACCTAAAACCTCTCACTCAATCTGAAAGCCTTCTCACCTTTTGCATTTCCCACAGGTGGGGATCAAGGATCTGGTGGCCCAGAAGTTGTAGAAAGTATCATTTTTTCACTGATTTCTGGAGTTCTGTTTGCACACTCCGAGCATTAATGTCTCAAAAATCATCTTCACCCAGGCTGTCAGATGAGCAAAGTGGTAGAAATCTCAGTTCCATCCAGAGCAAGACAACTTCAACCTGGAAAGTGAGTAGCCCCAGACACTGTTCTGGTGTCTCCCATGGGCTCTTTGGATTGCTGTTTCTTCTCCCTCTCTCCAGTTTCCCCACATGCAGTGAAAAGATGCCAAAGCCACTTCCCCACAGAGCAGGGACACAGAGAAGAAAGTCACCTGACAGTCTTTTTGATACCCCACAGTGCCATGTCCTGTCACCAGAAGCAGATGGGTGGATGCAATGGAGCTGCCAGCTTATATCCAAACCATCCATTCCCAACACATCAAACTTTTCCAAACCCACATTACCTGTGTGGGACTCAGTGGAGGCAGCATTCCATGGACACAAAGCCTGGGATGATTTCACTTTGCAAAGTGTTTCAGTCAGCAGCCAACCAGACTCTAGCTCAGTATTCAGCATTTTATTTTTTATACAGAAATAAATGGCAAAATTCCCATGATCTTCAAAGGGACAATACAGCCCTGAGTCCATATGCAATGCATTAGTACTAGATGGAAATACATCCACTGGGATATGATACTGGTGAGATTCAGAGTTTTATTATTTTAGCTGCNTTTTATTTCATTTTATTTTACTTTTAGCTCTAGAAATAAACTCTTCAGCTTATTCAGAGAAAGAAAGAACTAGTCCAGCACAGTTTAGTCTATGATTCTTTCTATAATATGAAAATCCAGATATTTGAATCAAACTATATTCCTGAACAGAGATTTGGGAAAAGAGGGGTGGTGGTGAACTCAGCTCTACTTTGCAGCACTTGATGCCTTATAGGGCTACCTAGAAACAGAGACTAGACAGGAATAAAGGAATAAAGGAGGGATTGATTTGAAAGGCCTTCAGAGGTACACTCTGGGCTCCAGAGGCTCCTGCCTCAGTGCATCCCAAAATGGACAATGACAGCTCCTGAGTTCTTCCCACTTTGATATCAGCATCAATTGCCCAAGCAGAAGGCAGGCAAGGATGGAATTTGCCCAAGCTTGCCCCCCTCTCGCCAAGATGAAGGTTTGCAGTTGTTGGGCCCAGGAGGGTCTGGGTGTCCTTGGAGAGCGAGCTGGAGAGGCTTTGTTATGTCAGTGTGAGCATGAGAGAACAGCACTGAATGAGCTCCAGGGAACTGCAGAGTTACACTGGGCACTGCAGGGTTGGAAACATAGAAAAACTAAAACCTAAGGCATCACACTGATCCCAATTCCAAACATAATCTCTTCCAAACGGAGGCTGGTTTGCTGGGGAAGGAGCAGAAAACATGTGTGACACGATCACTGAGGCCGTGCTGGCAGGGATGGGGGCAGTGGCAGCACTCCTGGCGTGGCTGCAGCTGCAGGGGACGTGGAAGGGATTGACTGAGCAGCAAAGTGCACAACTCACGGCAGCCCTCATGAAAGCACTGTGCCGTGACTGCCAGGCAAGTCCCACGTGTGAGGAGGGAATCTGTGGATGCCCCTGGAGCCAGCAGCTGCATCCATCGCTGGCTGCCTTCCCCCGGGGCTCTCCTCACCTGCACACGCTTCATGGCGAACGCAGACACGGACCGGGATCCTCAAAGGGGCTGCCAGCCACTGCCGGCTGATTTATGGGTTGCTGTCAGATACAATGCGATAGAAGGAGGTTTTCGAGCTTCCCAGGGAGACCAGGTGGCTCTGGAGAAACCTCTCTAGGTCAAGGCTGTTGGTGGTAAGTGCCCCGGGCTACTCCCAGCCTGGAAAATTGTACTTTCCGCAGCTGAACTTCTGAAGGAACCTGAGACCGGGAGGAAATGGATGGGCGGTGATTCTTCATGACCCCATCTCCTGCAGACAGGAGCTGGAATTACCAAGGGCAAGTTATTCCCTAATTGAGCATTACAGACATTAGTGCTGCAGCTGACCCTGCAGGCCCTGTTAGGGACCGTGGCCCTGCTCAACCACATGAACCAAACCCAAAGTAGTCGTGTGTGTTTTGGGAGACGGAGGTGAATACAGCGAGCAGATGTGAGGATGAGGGGGAAAGCAAAAGGTATGAGAGAGCCTCCTCCTCTCCACTGGAGCACCTGCTTGTGGTCACAGCTGTAAGGGGAGTGCTTGAGCCAGGATGGTTTCTTTGTGCCTGGCTCAAGATGAACCAGGGCTCAGCAGCAGGCTGTGCAGTGCCAGGAGCAGAGGGAGAAGACACCGCTCCATGTTTTTCCCCACTTGTTTCATTTGAGAGCAGTGTAGAGTAGACACACCAGGAGAGAGATAAATCCCACTCATTTGTCCACAGATATATCTCTAGGGGTCAATGCTAGAATTATACTTTCTCAGCATAAAATCACAGAATATCCTGAGCTGGATGGGACCCACAAGGATCATTGAGTCCAACTCCTGGCCCTGCTCAGACACCCCAACCATCCCACCCTGTGCATCCCTGGGAGCGTTGTCCAGATGCTCCTGGAGCTCTGGCAGCCTTGAGGCTGTGACCATTCCATTGGGAGCCTGTTCAGTGCCCACCCACCCTCTGAGTGAAGAACCTTTTCCTAAATCCAGCCTTTTTAGCAGCTCCGCTGAAAAGCTCTAGACCAGCTTTGCAGGCAGGGTGGGCAGATGGCATCCAGCTGAAGGACTCAGTGACACCATTTGTCACAGTAAAGAGCCACCAGACCAGAAGCCACCTTCTTGGCTCACTGCTGCCCTGATACGGCAAGTGGCGAGGCCATATGGTGTCTCCCACAACCTGTGAGTCTGTTCACATCTCATCAGGACCTGTGCTGAGATGCTCTGAGACCTCCCTATTTATATGGCGTGTCTTATAAGCTTCTGCATTTGTCAGTCCATGTGTGAGTCTGACGCCAGGTTTCTAGTCTGGGATAGGTCTCTTTGGTGGCCCAGGAAGGTCAGGATCCTTCTTGGCCAGATCTGTCTCCCTCAGTTTTGATCATATTTTCCATTCTGGTTTTGATGGCAATCCATCTTTCAGACAACCTTTCATAAAAACAATTTTGTTCTTTTTTTTCTTGGTCTCCGTCTCTCCCTCTGTTTTTTATATTTTAATTTGAACATGTCTAAACCTTCCACACAGTGACACCGATGTGGATCCAGATGGTTGCACTGAGACTAAGCCCAGGACTCACAGAAATATTCCCAGAGCACAAATCGGAGGACTAAATGCTCTGCGCAGATTGTCCAGAAGTGGGAGTTTTCCTCATAGGGAAATTTTCCTCCAGGGGCTCAGACTGCTACAAAGAAGAGCTCCTCTTGCTGCAAGTGTATTTGTTAATCCACGTCCCTTTATCTGCGCAGAAATGCCAGTCATGCAAAAAAATAATATATCCACCCAAAACCAAAATATTCACCCCAAAAAGAGGTATCCTCCAACAATCCTTTTCAGTCAGGACTTTGCCAATTCTCGCTGCCCAGCTCTGCTTCTGGGGCTGTGGGGACCTCTCAGAATAAGGGAAGGGATGCTAGCATGGCTCCAATCCTCCTGCGCTGGTTCCGGAGGGCAATTGCTCACACCCACAGGTACTGCCAGGAGAGGGGGCTGCGGCCAGCGATGGATCCTGGCAGGTTGTCCCGCCGTGTCCCTGGCGGGGGGCGAAGGACACTGCGCTGGCCGAGCCCCGCCGGGCTCACGGGGAGCCGCGGGTGGCGCTGAGATGCTCCCGTGGCATCCCCAGGGCTGGCAGGGCGGGCTGCCACCGTCTGTGCCCTCAATAATAGGATCAGTGGGAGCCCAGGGAGGCAGCCGGGGTGGACACTTGACGTCAGCCCGTGTCCCTCCGCCTGAGCAAGGCTCATTGCAGGGCATGTGAGAGGCGACCTGAGCCGCGGCGGCGCGCAGAGGGAGAGGGCGAGCAGCCAGGCTTTCCCCCGGGGTCCCAGCCGCCCTTTCCTGCAGGGTCAGCCTCTGGAGCTGCTTCACGCCGTCCTTCAGCAGAAATCCCTCCTGAAGGAGGTTTTCAGGGAGCTGTGAGTTAAGTGTGACTCCTCCTTGGCCCCCTGCCCGGCGCTGAGTTCAGGCTGTGAGTCAGGGAGCAGGGGAAGGGAGCCAGGGGATGCTGTCATGCCGAGAGGGGAAATTTGGGCTCCACAGCCTTTGTTACGTGTGAGTGGTGCTTGGAGGCGGCTTTTATAGGTGGGAATGCCCCCACTGAGCGACACTTTGGGCCCTGCTGTACTCCTGGGAGTCACTGCAAAGTGGGGGCTCCCGGAAAAGGACCCCAACACTGAGCTCAGCTTACATCCCATCCCTCTGTATCTGGGAGCACTCTGCACTCCCTGGAATGCTAAAGATAGCTCATGTACCCTTACATCAGCTGGCCAGCATCATCTGGTCCTACCAAGGGGACACACAGAACCTCTGGACCTGCCAAGCCCTTGGCTCACCTCAGCAACCACACTCCATGTGACAGCTTTGGAAAGGAGAAGGAAGGGTTTCAAGCCACTTACACATTTCCAGGGACCAGGTTGTGAAAAACCAGCTCTTGGCTGCTCTGCATGGGACCAGCTGGAGATTCTGAGAGAAGCAGGGAGCTGAGGTCGTGTAGCAGATGCTGATCTGTGCCCTTGCTGCTGTGGCTGCTACATAATAGGGAGAGGATTAAGGAGCTGTGTGAGGCAGCACCCTTCCCAGAGCTAATTAAGTGACCTAATTTTGATGGGGACAGACTTTTTAGCAGTAATTGTAGCAATAGGGCAAGGGGCAGTAGTCTTAAACTAAAGGAGGGTAGATTCAGAATAAAGTAGAAAATTTTTGAAGGTGGTGAGGCACAGGCACAGGCTGGCTGTGAGAGGTGGTGGGTGCTCCATCCCTGAAATAATTCAAGGTTTGAATGGGGCTGAGTAACCTGATCTAGCTGAAGGTGACCCTGCTCATTGCAGGGGGGTTGGACTTGACGGCCTTTAAATGTCCCTTCCTACCCAAAACATTTTATGGTCCCATGATCCTATGAAGTACATCTTGGCTCACTTTGTGTGAACCAGAGCAGAGTACACAAAAGCAAAGTGACCAAGGGCTGGGACCCTGCTACAGCAAAGTGGGAGGCACTGCAGAGCTGCTCCCAGCATGAGCAGGGACTTGGTTCTGCAGTGGCTTTGGGAGTGACCCACACAGGGAGCTGTGCTGCCGTAAGCTGGGTCCAAAAGCAGCTGGACAGCAAACTACAAATCAAATCCATGCATCTGGAGCATGGAGTGGCTCTAAGACTCACCAGCTTCTCCTTATTTAAAAATCCTCAAACTGGAACACTCCACAATCCTGACCCCCTTCAGGATGCTACATTTAGAGAGAATACAGCATTCCACTCTCAAAATCACATAAACCCCAGAAACCAGGGATGCTGGCAGCTGCTTGGATAATTTGGCTGACTGAGCATGACTTTGATTCATTTATTTTTTGAGAGGGAAATATCTGGCTCAACTGGAGACTAATTCCCTCCCTCTCCTGAGATTGTCTTTAATAGCTAAATCTCAGCTCTCTCCCTTGCTCTCATACCTCTGGAAACAATTGAATCAATTTCTTGTTTATAAAATGCCTGTGTTTATGTACAGTTGACAAAATAAAACCTGTCTCCTATTTTTCTGCCAAATTTCAACAACATTAGTCTTTGAGGAAAATTTTCACTTTATTTTGTTTGTTTTTCTCAATCTCTAGTCTCAAGCAGGAGACACCTTTGAAGAAATAGGAAATGAAGTCCAGAGTGAGATACACATTAAGAAATTCAGGTCCTGACCTAAATTTATTTTTCATCCAAACCTGAATCCAAATACACTTTATTTTCAGAAGCTGATAGCTGGAGCTGGACTTGAAACACACCACAGAGATTTCTTTATCACAGACACAAGCCCTGAAGATCTGCTTTAGTAGCTGTTTTGCAGATATCTGCTGACATTTTCTCTGCCCTTGGTCATTTGATGGTGAGGGGGAACCATCCTATTTCAGGCTGAGCAGCAGGATGGCATGGGGCAGCCTCTTCTTGCATGAAGGGTTCTCCTGATCTATTTTAAACATCTACTTTGGGCGAGAAGAATCACACCAGGACATCACAAGCCTTTAAGGGGATCGGATGGTAACTTGTTTTCATGAAGATATTCACATGTGTCCCAGAAATGTCGTGATTTGGTGCTGGAAAAGCACCTCACAACTATATCTGACAGGCACAGGTGAGAGTGGGACAGCAGAGGCTCACCATGGACAAGGAGGACTTGGGATGCTCCATGTGAAGACCCTGAAAGTTGTTCCTCTGTGCAGCATTCCAGATGTGCTCTCCTGCTCCAGAGAGTTTTAGAGGCCAAGAAATGAAAAATGCACTTGTATTGGTCCAATGTTAAAGTAACACTGGTTCAATTCCCAAGTGGTCTAATTAGTCCATCTCCATGCTCTGATGTCAGGCTGGCAAAACATCCCAGCTTCTCCCTGACCCAGGGCAGTCTCCCTTGGCAAACACAGCTCAGCACTAACATGCATGAATTTTGGTTCTCCCATTCAGCTTTTGGCCCTCAAACTTGTCATGCTGCCAGCAGCATTCCCAGGGCTCAGGTCAGGCCATTGCCTGTGCTTCACACATGTGTCCCTGAGGCTTTGATGTCACCAGAGACCTGGCTGGCATGGCTGTTCTGTCCCAGTCCCTCCCAGAAAGAAGCATGGATTTTGAAAGGAAAAATGAGTGCACACACAGAGCTGTCCTGGCACAACCGCCGTGCCTTTAATTCACATTCTCCGTTTGTTTGAAATAACATCATCGCGTAGACAAGCTGTAAATTCAGTTCTGCCAAGAGATCAAGTTAATCCCTGCCTTTCTTAGTGCTCATCAGAGTTTGCTCCTGGCTTTCTGGCTCTGAGAAGGAGCCTCCAACAGGATTTCTGTGCCTTGAGGTACCTGACAGCCAGTCATGTCAGGGTACTTCTTCTGGGAAAGTAACTAAAGAAAAATACTTCTCATGCCAGGACCTGGGCTAGGGAGAGTAATCTTGGCCAGTTTTTACTAACGTGTGGATTTTGAGTGCCTGGTGAGGTTGTCAAACACTTACATAGGTGGTTTTGTGTTAGAAGAAACAGCTTTAGCCAGCAGCAACAAGGAACCTCCCACAAGGGAATTGAGACAGACCTTGGCTGGAAAGACGTCACACTATTCAGGGAGCTGCTAAATGTCTTTAATTGCTTTCAGCACTCAGTCCCTGCACCGTGGGTGCATTTTTTACCTCTGCAGCTGGTAACCACCAGCACATCTCACTCCTTGCCTGAAGGGACTGAGCTGCTGCTTCATGGACTGGCTGGAAACTGGTCCCAGCACGAAGCAGTTTAAAAAGTACCAGTATATTTGAATAAAATGATGTGAAAAGGAGCCTTATCTTCCGTCTGATAGATATGTGCAGCTATTTTTACCTTGGCATATCTAATTTTTATGTGCAATCTAAGGTAAAAACACCGCAGAGGGAAGGTAGAGCAGTTTCAGTCAGCAGTAAACTTCGCAGAGGCAGCTCCAAGGAGGCGATAATCTTTCCCTTGTCTAGTTTGTTTGGAAAGAAAATTAAACTTGCTTGTTCTCATTGTGTGTTTACCTTTTGTGTGCACATTGGTTCTCAGTGGTGCAAAGTACAGCTTTTTCTGCATTACAAGTCAGTCTATAAACATGTTAACTTGCTTTTGCTGCTTTCTTGAATTTAAGTGATTAAAAAAAACCAAAGACCAAAATTCACCCTATCTTTGCCAAAAGAACATTTTCAGCTGACTTTTGCTGTGAATAAAAGGAGAATCTGAGCTCTGTTTGCAGTGAAAAAGAGTTTATTTCTATTTCTCGTGAACATTCATGGTACAACCTGTGGAGAAGCAGGAATATTTTCTTCCCCATCTCACTGGGGTTTGTGTCACAATCGGCAGTGCAGCCCCTTCCCCTTGTTTGAAGGGAGAGATGTGGTTTCTATGAGGCAGGTGGACAAATAATGGTCAGGATTGAGCCAGATGTGCAGCCTTGTAAAACCCACGGTTTAAAGGTGTTTCTGGTTTGGAGACCAATAATAAAAGTGAAAAACTGACCATGCCTATTTCTAATCCAGTGGTTTGACACAGAGTAAAGTGATATTGGAGATACAAATTCTGTTTCTAACAGATGTTAAACCCACATCTATGGGAACATTTATTGGTGGCTGTATCTATTGGCTGATTAGCCATTTATGAAAACACATAATAATAGTGTCATAATCCTTTACAACCTATTAAAAGTCTTGTGGTGTGAACTATTCCTGGAAAAAGGCATCTCACCTTTCTTTAAAGAATAAGATGATGGGATTTAATTTTTTTTTTTTTTTGTATTTTTTTTATTTCCTTGCTAAGGTGGTCTGGATGGTACAAACCACACTGATGGAGGCAAGAAGAATACACGTGTAAGCTCTCTGCAAGCTGGTAGTACCCAAATGACCCAGTCATCATTTTTCCTGCCTTCTTGACCTTTTTTCTCACAAAACATCAGCAAGAGCAAGGCAGTGATGTTTTGAGGTCTGCCCTCGGCAATCACTTAGTTAGGATTTTTTGAGCCAAGTGATCTCCGAGTGTGCAGGGTGAGATGAAAGGAGTGGTGAGAGGACCCTGCCTGGCACCTTTGATGCGTCTGCTTAAAGCTTTCCTCTTGGGAAAAGCTCATCAGAACTGAGCCCACTGTGCCAACACACTTCCCTGTGAGATTCACAGGGGCTCCAGACCCTGCTGGTGCCACCACAAGGCTACTTCTGACAGCATTTCAGCTTCTCCCGATTAGGGACATCACGGAAAAGAGCGGGCGAAAAACCCCAACACAGGAAAATATTTCCTTTTGCACCCCGGGGCTGTGGAGGCGGAATACGTTTTCCCCGGTTGGTTTTTCCTCATCCCTCACCTCCCGGTGCTCCTCAGCATTTCCTCCCTCTCCATGGTTACTCCACACAAACAGCTTCCCCGCTGACACGGGCGATGCGGAGCTGCCATAAATACGCACTGCAGATGCAGCGTGTGACTCACGGCCGTGACTCATCTGGCGATGAGCAGGGCTGGTGACGAGCCAGACCCGGGCCGGTGAGTCAGCAAGCCTGGCTTGCTGCTGAGCTCACACCTACAGCGAGTGGAAGAACATCCCAGTGACTCCTGTGGAAACCCGGGGAGTCCTGCATGGGTGGCCCCGATGGCTCATTAAAGAGAGAACTGGAAATCGGGGGAGGAAAAGTTGCAGTCAGTTTTGCTGTCGTTGCTGGCAGGAGGACAAGGGCTTGTGTAATGAGGGGGCTGCCACTGTTGATGGCTTAAATGGCTGCCTAGAAACAGAGACCAGACAGGAATAAAGGAGGGATTTATTTGAAAGGCCTTCAGAGGTCACACTCTGGGCTCCAGAGGCTCCTGCCTCAGTGCATCCCAAAATGGACAATGACAGCTCCCGAGTTCTTCCCACTTTGATATCAGCATCAATTGCCCAAGCAGAAGCCAGGCAAGGATGGAATTTGCCCAAGCTTGCCCCCCTCTCCCCAAGATGAAGGTTTGCAGTTGTTGGGCCCAGGAGGGTCTGGGTGTCCTTGGAGAGCGAGCTGGAGAGGCTTTGTTATGTCAGTGTGAGCATGAGAGAACAGCACTGAACGAGCTCCAGGGAACTGCAGAGTTACACTGGGCACTGCAGGGTTGGAAACATAGAAAAGTTAAAACTAAAAGCATCACTGTGATCTGGTGTGGGATCCAAGTCTGAGCCCACCCAGGGTGAGAGCCCAGCCCTTGGACATTAGAAACCAAGATTCTGTCACCTGAAGGAGGGCAGGCACTGCAGGCTGCAGGTAGCAGTAGCTGCAGGTAACCTAAACCCTCTTTTAGGGTGATGCCAGGATGATTTTTTGCCTTTTCTTTTATACCCCTCTTATATACCCTTTTATAGAGTTTTATGTATTCTTAGTGCTTTTAGCCCACATACTTGTAACTTTCCAAGTCTGATAGCTCAGACCCACTGTACCATTAAACCAGAAGACCAAACATCCTGCAAGCCCCAGACACCAAAATCCTCTCCAAAACACATTTTTTGTAAAGTAAGATAAACCCATCCAAGAGGAAAGTTCCTAAAAATGAGAGGTTCACTCGAGCCTCTCATTGAGGAATCTTTGATAGATGTGCTAATTAGCAAGCTCTATAATTGTGTGCATTTCAGGGCATTCCACCTGGACGAAGTGCTGCACCCAAGGATCCTGAAATAAATACCGAGGTAAAAACCCCTTTTCCCCATAAACTGTGTTTTGGTTTTAATTTTAAGACCAGGGAAAGTCAACAAGGGCAAAAAGCAAGTTTCATATAGTGAAGCCATAAACCATGAATTTTCTTAAGGTGCTGACCCTAACTCAGCCACAGCCCACATATGTCCTGAGTCTGTATGGTCTCAGCATCCTCAGGATGCTCAGAGTTCTCCTCTATTTACCTATCTTCCATTGATTCACAGACATGAGATCATCACTCACAGTTCAGGCAGCCTGCCCCAAAATGATTAGGCTTTCATGGTGACAGATTAAAGCAAATTTTGCTCAACAATGTAATCAGTTACTACAATGGGCAAACAAAGGATAAAGCAAGGCAGATACAGCATGGGAAAGTTACTCGTGGAACTGATAGGAGCTGTAGGCAAATGTTAACACAAATGGAAAAAAACTCAATGTAAAACAAGAAAACATATAACCTTACAATCAAAAAGGGAATTATAGTGTTGTTTTGTCTGGTTTTGGTCTGTTTTTTTCTTAAAGGATAATAGGGAAATTGACTACTAGAAATTTGGCATAAGTGTTGTGACTAAATTTCATGCAAGGCTGTGGCATCTGCTGGTGGAGGACATTGTATGAATGCCAGCTTGGGGACAGGAATGCAATTGGGCCATCAGATCCCTCTTTTACTTCTTAAGAAATAATTAAAAATATCCTCATCTAGCTGAAACAGATGGCTACAATCACACCATTTTGTCTTAATCTGAATAAGGAAAAAATTGTTTCCTGGCTGCACGACACTCAAGCTGTTCCTCTTAGCCTTTTCCCCAGGAAAAGCCCCAAACACTTCACACCTTTGACATTCTCAGGCTCTACCTACTGGCCAGACTAACTCATGCTACATTTCCCTAAGATGTCCATAAAAGGGTTAGGTCTAAACAGGGTGTCTAAAGCCCTTCCAGGTAATCATTTGTAGATTGTTCTGGTCATGACAGATCCAGCTTGTATTCACTCCACTCTGTTTGCTGAGGACAGCTGAGCCAGAGCTGTGATGCCCAGCATACTTGGGGTGGGTCACATTCAGGGAGCCTTGCAGCTCAGCTCTGCCTTCATCCAGGCTTCTCTGCTGCCAAAGAGGTTGGTTTGCAGAATGATCTTAAGATCCAGGATTATCTGGGGGCGCATCCCCTGATGCCTTAACTTTTGNTGCACGACACTCAAGCTGTTCCTCTTAGCCTTTTCCCCAGGAAAAGCCCCAAACACTTCACACCTTTGACATTCTCAGGCTCTACCTACTGGCCAGACTAACTCATGCTACATTTCCCTAAGATGTCCATAAAAGGGTTAGGTCTAAACAGGGTGTCTAAAGCCCTTCCAGGTAATCATTTGTAGATTGTTCTGGTCATGACAGATCCAGCTTGTACTTACTCCACTCTGCTTGCTGAGGAGAGCTGAGCCAGAGCTGCGATGCCCAGAATACTTGGGGTGGCTCACATTCAGGGAGCCTTGCAGCTCAGCTCTGCCTTCATCCAGGCTTCTCTGCTGCCAAAGAGGTTGGTTTGCAGAAGTATTTTAAAATCCAGGATTATCTGGGGGCACATCCCCTGATGCCTTAACTTTTCTCTGTTCCCAGCCCTGCAGTGCCCAGTGTAACTCTGCAGTTCCCTGGAGCTCGTTCAGTGCTGTTCTCTCATGCTCACACTGACATAACAAAGCCTCTCCAGCTCGCTCTCCAAGGACACCCAGACCCTCCTGGGCCCAACAACTGCAAACTTTCATCTTGGGGAGAGTGGGGCAAGCTTGGGCAAATTCCATCCTTGCCTGGCTTCTGCTTGGGCAATTGATGCTGATATCAAAGCGGGAAGAACTCGGGAGCTGTCATTGTCCATTTTGGGATGCACTGAGGCAGGAGCCTCTGGAGCCCAGAGTGTATCTCTGAAGGCCTTTCAAATCAATCCCTCCTTTATTCCTTTATTCCTGTCTAGTCTGTGTTTCTAGGTAGTCATTTAAGGCATCACCCTAACCCCCAGCATCCTGCAGGGAGGAGGCCATGAGGTACCTCTGGTTATGGTGCCTTGGTACATCCAGCTCTTGGCCACACCCTTAGCCTCCTTTTCAGTGAAGAGCTATTTCCAAATCTACATTGTCAAGTTCCAAAAGGTGTTGGCTCACCACCTGCTGTAGTGGGGAGATAAAGCTAGATGATCCCTTACGCGCCATGAAATGCTCCATGAAGCTTTGCAGGGGATAGAATATGAACCTCCCTTAAACAGACTTGCTGTGACTGCCTGGGGAATTAATTTCTCATTAAGTTTGCTTTTGGCTCCTCTCTTACATTTAAACCCCTTCTTCACTTCTCCACCATGCCGTGTCTTAGCTGTTGTGGTGACACTGTTGTGGTGACACTGTTGCAGTGNTTTGCAGGGGATAGAATATGAACCTCCCTTAAACAGACTCGCTGTGACTGCCTGGGGAATTCATTTCTCATTAAGATTGCTTTTGGTTTTGATGAGCAAGGTATTCTTGGAGAGCATTGCTCCTCTCCTCTCTTGCATTTAAACCCCTTCTTCACTTCTCCACCATGCCGTGTCTTAGCTGTTGTGGTGACACTGTTGTGGTGACACTGTTGTGGTGACACTCTTGCTATCCACCACCCTCAGAGCAGCTGCTTAGGTTCCCAGACCAACTGTACCTCGCTGGATTCCCTTTCTGTGCCCATGTTCCTCTCCACATTGGCAGGAGATGGTACCTTCCCAGAGGAATGGCTCACTGGATGGAGATGGAGGAGCAGGAAGGCATCTTGTGATGGGAAGAGCAAAACCCACCAGGTGCTGCCAAAGCTGGTACCGTGCAGCAGAGCATGGGTTTGTTTTTGTGCTTTCCAGAGGGCAATTAGCAAACTGAGAAGATGTTGGGTGTACTTGAGTGGAAAGGGATGGCCTGATGCATAAAAAGAGCACGGATGAAAAAGGAAAAGCACTCTTGGTAAAAGTGGAAGGGTGCAGGCATCCCTCAGACCACTTGTCAGCCTGGGAATCATGGACTGCTTCCAAGAGGGCCAAGAGTGGTAGCTAAGAAATGTACATTATTAGCCTTTATTTTACTTTGCGGGAGTCTGCTGCACAGCTGGAAAATGTAATTAGGTCCTTGTGCTGTAAAATGGGCTGTACACATGCTGCTCCAGGCTGAGATTAGACAGGGAATCTGGGAAAAGGTTAGGCACAGGCTCTGCTGCAGTGGAAACATGCTTGTTGTGAGTCTAAGAGGACAAGATTTGCTCCAGAAGCCACTTTCTTTCAACCTCAACCATTTTCTTGGTACATCCAAGGCAGCCAGAATAGTTTGTTATAAACCTGGAATAGATCTCTTCCCCTCACCTTGGGTGGAGAGCTCAACCATTTCTACAGGCTGCAGAACAAGCTTACAGGATAAATTGGCAGATTGAATGAAGGAGCAGACTTTGAGGAAGAGAATAGAGACAAGGAGCAAGAGAATCTCAAGCAACAGGTCCACCCACACAGGAGATAAGAAGAGATTAAGAAACTGAGCTGAAGGAGGACAGTGTGTAAGCAAGGAAGGTCTTCGCTGGGAGAGATCCCAGCTTTGCATTTCCTGGGTATCCTGTGAGGTCAGCTGCTGCTGCTGCTGCTTCTGCTGCTGGAGAATGCTCCTTCCAGAGCCAGGTGAAGGATTCATAACATTTTGTTTCCAGCATTCTTCTCCCATCCAGCAAGTAAATAGAGCACACAGAGTCCTGTGCTCTGGCAGAGCCTCCAAACTGGAGATAATCACCTGTCACTACCACCAGTCATTCCTCGGAGCTGCAAAGAGCTGTACATTCATCTATAGGTTCAGATTTTCCTCTAGACATACATGGGCACCGTCAGTACATTTCCATATAAAAGAGCTCTCGTTCTTACATCACTGCTTTGATTTTGTTTGTTTTTGTTTTTGTCGTAACCTGGAGAAAATCCAACCAAGAACAATAGTAAGGTTTCAAAGCCAAGCACCCTGGTGCTAGAAGCTGCCAGAAGTCAGGCAGTTCACATCAGTTCAGTTTGATCTCCCATTTTGATTCCTTTTTACAAGACCCTGCATATTTCAGCAGAGGGGCCCAACCTCACTCAGCATGCCGTGAGGTCAGTGAGCCAGGCCATAAAGCAAACACTTTCTCTGGTGATTAATGCACACTGTGGGTATCCAGGAGAGGTGAATTATAGTCTTGGCTTTGCTACCACCTTTTGTTTGATGTTGAGTTGGGTGAGATGGTATCATAATGGGACTGTACAAGGTGGCTGAGTTATGGTGGGGGCTCGACAGCATGAATTATGGCCTTCTGCATTGTAGCCTTTTTGGTCTTTCTTTTGAAATCTTTGTGTTCTGGCGACTCAGAGTTTTCATAGCACACATTGTCCTGGGGGACTGGGTAGATCCTTGCTTTTTTTAGTGTCCTCAAAAGAAAACAGCCTCTGGGTGATCTGTGACTGGGGCTGCTCGTTGTGATCATTCTCCACTTGAGGGCGATGTGACCTGGTCTGGTGCACACCAGAGGCAATTAGGGGTGAAATTCAGACGAAAAGAATTTGGCGTCTGATCTGTGTGTCCAAATGAGGTCTAGGCATCTCCACTGCTGTATCTGGTGAAGAGTAATTCAATAGAGCCAGAGGAGTTTGGAGGGAAAATCAGCTTTCTCTAGAATGGACAGAGCATGGGCTGAGCATGGGAATCTCTCCCTGTGTTCATGGGGCTGGACTGGGGAGGGTCATGGCTCCCTTCCCACTGCCTTTGTGTCTTGGAGGTGGTCTCAAGACCCCGGTATGGGCTCCAAATCTGCCCCAGGAGTGTCCCAAAGGTTCCACCTGCCACCTGCAACAAGGCTGAAACATGCCAAGTGTCCACTGAACAACCAAACCAAGGCCCAGATCTCTGCTCACAGCTCTGGCAACTTGGACATTTAGCTCGTGTGCAGCTGCTTACATTTAAAGGTCTTGTCTGCAAGGTAAACCCTGCCCAGGGTTTTTGATGTCATCAAGGAAGGGAAGATGCCCAGCTGGGTGCAGAAATGAGGGACATTTTTGCTGAGAGGACTGCATGCTCACCTCTCAGTCAGACCTTGACTTGTGGGTCAGGATCTCAGATCAAAAAGAAGCTGATGAAGTTGACTGAAAATAGAGATGACTCTTCACTGCCAGGTTGCACAGTCAGATTTTGCTACAAAATATGTGGCAACAGGGTTTTTTAAAGATATAAATCTTTGTTTTGCAAAGGCCTGTAATTATCCCTATGGCAAGAAATGTATTTCAGGTTTCTGCAATCAAGACACACACTTTCTTTTTGTAGTCCAGGAAAGCTACACTCCAGGAATATGGGAATATGCAATGACTGCCTGATAAATGTTAGTTGATCTAAATAATTCACCTTAGTCGTGTCTGGTTTGTCTGTCAGGTTGACCAGCATTTATCTTTCTTGTTTGTAGGCGAGCAGGAGAGAAATATTATAGATGGAAACATTTCAGCCCACTTAAAACTACATGAAACTAAATCAGTGTTACAGCGGCAATTGAAGCAGACATTTCTAATTAGCAGCAGCTTAAAACACAGCAAAGGTCTGTAATGAAATAAATAGATCACCATTGTCCCCAGCAATAGGGAAAGTGGCATAGGGCACCAGAAGCCTCGTAGCTCATGCATCTTCCTGGAGCCTGCCTCCCATGACCATGTTCAGGGTCTTTGCATGTTCAGTTCCCTCCCTAAAGCAGTTTTTCATGCATATTACTCAAATTATTGAAGCAAAAGCATGTATATTCTGCCTTGCTGGGTATAAATGTTGTCCTGATGTGGTGAGAGCTGCACAGAAAGTTTTGGGTTGCTGGGGACGGGAAAAGACCTGGTCACAGGTATGGGAGCAGAGCCTAGAACTACACGTTTATCTCCTTGAAGCCAGTTAAGCTGAGGCTTGTAACAAATGTGGGGTCCCACCCCTCCTCTGTGGGTATCCCTCTAACCTGGTTCCTTGAGTCTGGTCATCTTCTGATGGCTGATTTAATAACACTTGGGTTGAGCTGAAGCAAGAAAGGATTTGGTTTCTTTGGGGAAAAAAAAAAAAAAAAGAGGAAACTAAGGTGCTTTCATTTATGTGTTAGTGGGTTAAGGAAACTATTCTGGGATCATTTTTTTTACATGTGCCTCTATCTCATTTCTCAGATAGACAAGGTATTGCTGTTCTCCTAGCCTTTGATACGGGACAAAAGTTACAAGAGGAGGGAATTACTACAGGAAAAACTGTACCAAGGGGGAATTTTCAAACTGGCCTGCAGAACTCACTCCCTCGCATGGCTGCAGAGAGGCCAAGAGCTGGGCAGGGCTTGGGACAACTGGAAATTGTGCTGGTCACAGAGGTGACCCTTCCAAACACACTTTGAGGGGCTCCCCAGTTTTCGCTGTGGTCTTGCATTTCCTTCCCAGACACACAGCAATGGTTCTGCTCACCTGCATCCCAGGGAAGCCATCCAGAAAGCCCTGGCACTGTGGTGGCTGACCCTCCAACCATCTGCTGGGAACAGCAGGAGCCTTCTGGCTGCCTTGCTGTGGGTAGCACACGGTGACATTCCCGCAAGAGGGACTTCTGCTGAGCAATTGCACTGCAGAACGATGATTTTATCAACTGTGTCTTAAAAACTTCCACTCTAGTGCTGAAGGTAATGGGAACACAAATTCCTGCTGGCCTGCTTGCTGCTGATTTGACATCATGCCACGTGGGGGAGGTGTTGGAAATAGGCAAATACTACAGAATTAAAAAAAAAAAAAAAAAACAAAATCACTCAGAGTTGAAAGGGAGGAGAGCCAGGAAAGGAAATACCTCAGGCAGAGAATTACTACTTCTGTATCAAAGCCAGCAGCTCCTTACTTTAATATTTAACACCCAAGAGAGCTGAGGGGGAGGATGCTGAGAATGGGTGAAATTTTTCAAAGGAACCCAATTTCTAGTGATTTTTCTTGGGTATATTTTTTCTAGTGAATATTCAGTTTGATGAGAAATGTGACTTTTGGTCATCAGAAGCACATTTACACGTTCAAACTGCAAATTGCTGAACAGTTTCAGCTGGAAAGCAAAGTGTGGAGAGTGGCTGGAAGGGGAGGTGACATCAACCCCTCCCACCAAAATCCAACACTCATTGCTGCTGCTTTTCTCAATTAAAAGTCAAAGTGTTTAACTCTGGGTCAAAGGGAATGTTTAGCTCAGGAGAAAAAAAAGGCAAAAGGGGTAAGGCAGCTTTTTGCTGTGTTTAAAGGAGGGATATTGAGAAGACACGTTCAACAAAGGATGATGAAATGGGTGTGAGCTGCATCAGGGGAAATTCATTTTGGGCATAAGAGAAAGCATCTTTGTCATGAGAGCACTGAAGCACTAGAAGAGAAGCCCAGGGAGAGTGAGCAGTCTGCATCTTCAGAGAGAATCAAAACTCAATGGAGCAAGGCCCTGAACAACTGGAGATGACCTTGAACCCAGACCTGCTTTGATCAGGGCACTGAGCTGCAGACCTCCAGAGGACCCTGACAACCCAAATTATTCTCCAGTTCTGTGAAGCTGAGACTGAATGAAATGAGGAAAAAAAAGTTCCCTGTTTTCCTGTCATTCCTCTCCCTTCAGCACAGCTGGAGGCTGGCATTCATGTGCTTTGCCATGCTCTTTGCCTTTCATACTTGTGGCCCATACACGGACCTAATATCCATTTCAGCCGCTTTGCTTAATCAATTAAGCTGGTTTGAAGTTATTTCAGTCCCTGGTGATGCTGTCTGCATCAGTGACAGAGAAATCAATTGCCCTGCAACGAGAAGCACTCTTACTGCACTGCCAGCACTTATGGGGATGTCTTTTGATGCTGCAGGGACAGGGAAACAAGTGGGACAAGGGCCAGACAAGGTACAAGGTCTGCGTCTCACCAAGGGAAAGGCAAGGGAAGAAGTTATTGGAAGGGTTGAAGCTGTTGTCAGAGGGACAT
The DNA here is from genome assembly GCA_013396875.1 of Vireo altiloquus. Classification (NCBI taxonomy): domain Eukaryota; kingdom Metazoa; phylum Chordata; class Aves; order Passeriformes; family Vireonidae; genus Vireo; species Vireo altiloquus. The sequence continues at coordinate 603,819 of VZRF01011487.1, read as the reverse complement.
GGGACATGCACAGGGATCTGCTCCCTCTCTCTGCTGCCTTAACTTACCTGGGTGGAAGGAATGGTATATCCTGAGGGTGTAAGGCTGCATCAAGGGAGGCCAACCCTGTTATCCAAACCAGTGTCAAGGTAGCTCACCTGTATCTGGTAAGGAGCTGCAACCACATCTTCCTCTTAGAAAGGAGCTTTTTATTTTTTTTTTTCCCTATTTGAAAGTGCTGTGCAGGAATCCAAGAGTCACAGTTCAGTTTCAGGGCAGGGAGATGTGGGGTCTTTTTCCTCCTGCCAGCCCCTTAGGAATTTTGGAGGGTTTTTTTGGGGAACTCTTTTGGAGCTCTGGAATGAGGCTTGGACCCTGCACCAGAGGAAAGAAAGTGAAACTGTCCATTGCAACTGGTGATAAGAAGGAAAATGCATTTATTGTGCTTGCCACAGGTTTGGATACTGTGGGGCTCTAGGCTTGAACCTACCCACTGGCTCCAGTGGGGAAGACCACAGACTGACTTTGCTCGGCCTGAGGTCACCTCCCATCCCTCTCAGTACCTGGAGAGTTAGGAAAGAGCCAGGACACAGAGTCAAACCAAACACTCACTGGCATGTGTGTCTTTGTTTACACTGGCAGAAGCCCCATTTGAGTAGATCCAGAAGGCTTTTGTCCCAAATATTTACAATTACGCTGCTAAAAGGAACTGTCGGATGTAACCTGGAGGCCTCCTCTCCACCTCTTTGCTTGAGGGAGATCCAAAACAACGCAAGGGAGCTGGAATTCCTGCCAGGCTGGTCTCTGCCTGGGGGAGGGATGAAAGAAGAAAAATCAACAGACAGCAGATGTCCTTGATATTATTTAATCCAGCCTGCTGTGGGGGCAGGAGAAGAACCTGTAACAAATGGACCAGTTGAATGTTCTGCTGGGGAACAGCTTCCTAGAGCTCTTGGAAAAGTCTGGGCCATGGAGTAGCCAAGTCAAACCCTGACTTGCTGTTGGTCACTTCATCTGCTTTGACTTCACTGCAACCGGTGAGGAAGCCCAGAGGAATGCTGATCCTTTGTCATTTATTGGAGGAGGGTACAGTTCCTCTGGAGTCCTTGAGTCCCCTGGTGGATCACAGAGAAAACTTTATTCCTGCCCAGTGCTGCTTTTCTGTGCTTTTCAAAAGAAACTGTGCAAAAACGTTCTTTCCTTTATTTGTACAGTCTGTCCCAGTAGGACTTCATTGGTGTCTCTCCTCTTAAATTCAGAGACTTTTTCTTGACTTAAAGGTAGCTCATAATTGACTTACAGCTGCCTCTCCACAGGATATTGCTGTATCGTATTCTCTTTTATGTTGCTGTGTCGTGGAAACATTCCTGTGAATTTCGGGGAAAAGGAAGAATGAAAAGGTGAGAGTGGGATAGAAACCTACCTCCACTTAGTCCCGAGTCTTTTGCTGCTTATGCCAAGGATCAGAAGGGATCAAGCTTTGTCCTGATAGGGACTGTCATTAATAAGAGCTACGTGGCGATGGCAGGTGATGTAAGGGACCTTTGCTTGGGTCTCGATAAATATTGTTCCTGAAATTTTCTTGAAAAGTCACTCTTGCTTTTGCAAATGGTGTTTGTGTCTCCTTGCCTGCTTTTAGAGGACAGTGAGAGAAAGTTCCTTGCATTCAGCCCTGGCTGCATTTTCATCCCAACTCATGGTGTTACAAGAGCCAGTTTTGAGTGCCCATGCAGAAAGGTGTGTCTGCACCTCCTTGCATCTCTCTGTGGATTTACTGACCACTGGACAGTGAAGGAGAAGACAGTTCCGAGGCTCCAAACCCATGCTGTAAAAGCAAGAAGTGTGCTGACAAACCCTGAGCAGTGGGAAGCCGATGCTAACCATGTCAGCCACAATGACAGGGGCTGGCCAGCTTCATCCGTCAGGTCAAAGCTGATCTCAGGGGATGGTCAGGGAGGCTGTAACATGGAACCAGGTTATATGAGCAGGTGTACAGAGCGGGTTTTACGATGAAGTGCAAGAACAGCTGGAGGCCCCAGCACCGATTGGGTTTCTTGGCTTGGCCCTTGATTACACATCAGGGACTGCTGGCGCTGCTCGGTCTGGTTCAAAGCAGATAAGAACATCTGCCTTCTCCTGCTGCCCTCCACAGATGACACATCAAAACTGGCCCCCAGCATAACTCTGTTGCAGCTGAATGCTGTTCACCTCCATGGAGGGTTTGGTCTGGTGTGTTGTGAAGTGTCAGAGCTTGAATTCCCACTGCCACAGCGACTCACGGTGGAGCTGGTGGAGGACACGTCTTCATCACACTTCACATGATCCCATTTCCCCTCCGCAGCTTCAGCTTCCACTCGACTGTAAAAGGCTTTTTCCTTGCATTCCTCTGTGGGTAGATGGAGATTTTCTGGGATATAGGTGCACAGGGACCCCACGGCTGTGGCTGTACCACGCTGCTTGAGCTTCTCCAGACTGGCAGCAATGCTTATTTGGGGCTGTTCCCTTGAACAGGCTCTCATTTACCTCTTTTTTCTAACACATTAATGGCAGGGAAGTCTGGCCTGATAAATGTTCATGAGTCTAGACAGAAATGAAAATGCTGAAGCATCCTTGCACATGAAAGCCTTTTCCTCATGTGATCACAAGCAGGAAAACTGGTGACCTGGGGAAGCAGCCTCCACACACTGACCAGTTGAGCATGGCATGTACTCCACAAGCCCCTGTGGAATGCTGCCAGCCAGCATCTGCTGGGGATTCAGAACTGTCCAAGTCCTCCAAGCCATTTCTGAGTGGGAACAAAGAGTCCTGCAGCATTTTACAAAAAAAGCACAGATGTCCCAGAGCTGTGTCACGAGATGACAGTGAGTACTGCCAGGTTGTGACACGAGAAACCCTGTGTGTGACATGGCCAGCATTATGATGCTCTTGTCTAAATGCACTGATTCAGCCTTGCACTGAATGGCAAAGCTACAGAGAAGCTTCACACCAGCAATCCCCAGTGAACAGGGGGGAGAAATTTCTAAGTAAATTGGAATTCCTTGAGGTTTCTGGTCAAAGTGTCGTGGATGTTCAGCCAGGAGGCTGGGGAAGCAAAGGCTATCAGCATTACACAGTGGTATAATTTAAAGCCATGACTCTAGGGACTGTAGCTGAATGGCCAGGCAGGGGCTGCTGAAGAGCTGTGGTACGAGACGAGCTGACCCAGAGAGCAGCTCAGCAGGGAGGCACGTGGCGCTGGGCCTGGCAGGGTGGGTGAGTGCTTGGGAAGCTGTAGTTTTATCTCCTCTGAGATGCCTTGGCCGTGCGTACAGGACGTGGCGTGCTGCCAGGGCTGGATACAGCGCTGCCCTGGAGGGAGCACGGCTGTGGGGGCTGAGCTGAATCTTTGGCCAGTCTGGTGTAGCTCATGGCTGGGCTGGCTGCTCAGGAGCTGCAGAAAATGCAAATGCTGGTGTCTGGGGGGAGACTTTTAGGGCTGAGAGCAGCCAGGGAAGGTGGGAGCATCAGCTGCATGTTGACTGGTAAATGATGCAGGTCCTGAGCCTGGGCTGCCACAGCAGCACAAGAGTGTCCCTGCTGTTAGATGGCCCTTGACATGCTCCTACTGGCATTTCCCAGGTAATTCCCAGGCATCAGTGATGTGGCTGTCCTTTAAGAAGGACAAGAACATCCTAGAGGGATAGATGAGCTGAAAAAGGATTTCGTGGCCACCGAGTTGCCTGGTGCAGCCAGGATGGTGCCAGGGTGCAGGATGGGGTCTGTCAGCCACAGGGCTCCTGGATATCCATTGTGCACTGAAATCACTCCACATAATGGCCTCCTAGAGATTCCTCTGCTTGTTTATAGTCACCTCTGAACTCTCCCCGACTTCTGTCAGGTTAACACATGCACTCCCCAGCCCTGCAGATGCTCAGGAAAATTCAAACTAGGAGGGATCTGCACTGGGAAATAGCAGCTGAATCCTCTGCATCACTGATCTCTGGCAAAGTGGGACTTGATTCGAGTACTTCTGGTTTATCCTGATTTAAACATCCTGACAGTGGTGCGGCCCCGTGGCTCTGGAGAAGCTCCACTGTTTGAACAGCACTTTGAAAACATGCAAGCTGTGAAATTTCCTGGTGCCACTGGGGTTGCTTGAGAAAAAGCAGCGAACAACTGCTGCTGGCTACTGTATTACAGCCCAGCAGAGCTGCAGGCAGGCCGGCCTCCCGGCGTTGTCACAGAGCTAAAATTGATGGATAATAGGGCTAACAAAATAAAAGAAGGCTCTTCCTTGTGCTGCCTGGGGAACAGGAAACTCTGCACGGCGAGCGCGTGGAGGTGAACAAAGCGTTAAAGCCTGGCAGAGCAGCTGCTGCTGACCTTCTGGTCCCAGCACCGCTAAACAAAGCTCCTGTTACAGCTGAACTTTAGTACCAACTTGTGCTGCTCCAGGGATCCTCGCAAAAGTACACTCTGAGCCACAATTAGCACAGGCTGAGCACTGGGTGAGGCAGAGAAGTTGGATTTGCAGGGTGGTGATGCCCCCAGAACCCACTGTGTCGCCTCTCCAGGCTCCCTCAAAAGCCACCCTCTGTTGTCATCGGCAGTGGAGCACTCCTGAAATTGAAGGCTGCTAACAGAGCAAGGTTTTTGGTAGCCACTGGTCAATATATCCATCATTTTTCTGAATTTCCAAACAGAGTTTTGGCCTAGCCACCATCCTGCAGCAATGGGTTCTGTGGATGGACTATGTGCACTGGGAAAATGTGCTTACTTTTGTGCCTAAAATGTGCTTAATTGCAAATTTTCGGCATGCTCCTGGGTCCTCTAGCACGAGAAATAATGAACAACTGTTTAATATTAATATATTCCTTCTTATTCATGGTTTTACAACCTCTAATATCATATCCTCAGAGAATTCTTTCCTTTCAGAGGAAGAATTCAAAGCCATTCAATCTATTCCCATATGGGAGCCTTCTATAACCTAAACTTAATGCTGCACATCCTTGCTGTCCTCCTCCATTACTTCCACAGAAAGCAAAATTTAAGGCACTTCTCAGCAGAGGTTTTACAGGTAGAGTCCAGCTCTTAATGGGACATAAAGACGTGAAAAACATTTTCAACTGATGACATTTCTCATCCTCTACTGGGGATGATGATGGAATTACACACCGCTGGAAAAAATGCACTTATTTCTGTGTGAGACTTGATAAGAAGGATGAGGCAGACTGGACAAAACACATCTGGAGTCTCCTTGTGCCCACAAACTGTGAGGAAGAAAAGAGTTTGTCCTGTGAAATAATAAACAAGACTCAGCAGACCTAGATAGGTGTGTAGACTGGTTGTAGCACAGAATAAGGAAACAGGGCAAAACCCAACGAGTTTGGGTTGAAATAGCAATAAACACCTTGATGTTTTCTGCATGAAGCTGAGTTCAGTCGTGGTGCCCAGCTTTGACACTTTGAGCTAGAAATTTGCCCTTTTCCAGCTCAGTGCTTTTTGTGTGTGTAGCTCCCAGTGGGGCCAAGCCCCAGAGCTCTCCACTGTGGACTTTTTGCTGCTCAGGGGAAGAACTCTTCTGTCCTTGTCCTTATTGTCCCCATATTGTCACCATGACACTGACAGGAGGGTGAAGGAAGTGTGTGGTTGCTGAAGGTGGGCATCGCTCCCTAAGCCATCTGGGGATGTACTTGAGAGGCTGATGGGTTGGCAGCAGAGATTTACCTAATGGTACTCGTTGTGTCTGAGGCCAACATTAAAATCAGCTCTTAATTGCTGATATTATTTCTTTGGCCTTGGGAAAGCAAGGAGCCTGGAAGGAAAGGAATCTTATTGCTTGAGGAGCTGGGAGACTCTTTGGACTTGCTTATTCCCAGCCCAGTGGTAAGAAGTATCTCCGAGTGGAAGAACTCTCAAGGCCATGGCACGTGTGCATTTTGAGTTTGTATATTCCCATATAGGACCATTCTTTGTGAGCATGGAATTCTTTGTTTTGGCAGGGATGGTACCTTCAAGAAAGCAATGAGAAACAGTGGATGTGCACCCTGCTTCTCCTACAGGGTTTTATCAGAGATTTTAGCAAGCAGTGTTTGTGGACTTACTCCATCTGAGCAGAACAATCCCTGAATCCCCTCAGTATCCAGCCAGAAGAGGCAGTAAACATTCACTTCACCGTATATTTTTTGAAACTCATGTGTTTTGGCTTGGACCAAACCATAGTTGGTGGAAATTGGTTTCATCAGACAGCCTCTGCAATATTTATTACGTGGGATGGCTCTTCACCTTTCAAATGAAGTCCAGACCTAGTTCCATACTGAGATGTGTCTCAGGATGGCCTTGGGGTGGAACAGGACCGTAGCTTGGAAATCACTTTGCTCCCATCCCATATGAGAGATGCAGCTTCCACTTTGCAGGAGGAATTTGTGCTTGAGGCCATGAAGTCATGTAAGGAGATGAGTCTTGCAGAGGAGATCCGTTTGGGAACCTGGAGGCTGTGGGGAAGCTCCTTCCCCTGCCAGGACACTCACAAACCTCCTTTTTCCATGAGGATGCAAGGCAGTGCAGTGTAACATTGCCAGGGCTCCTGGCTGAGTCACACCACCCCCAGGGCTTTACCCCAGTTCCTGGGATTGCACGAATCCTCACCTTCCCCTTTGGAGACTTGTGAACCTGACGGTTGCTGGGGAAGACTTGAAAGTGTGGTGCGGGCATAATTGGAGAGCTTCAAGCCTCAAAATTGACACTAAAAGCTGTCAGTTCTTGGATTCCGATTCCTGCTAGGGGTGGGTGGAGGCAGGCAGCGGCACTGATGCTTTTAGCAGGAGCTCTGCCAGCATTAATATTAACAGAGCCACCACAGTCCAGGGCTTCATTTGCTTTTGCTCTGTGACAGAACACAAACCAGAGCAGAGCCTCTCAGAGTGCTGCAGAAGTGAGGCATGAGACAACTCTGTCTCAAGAAGCTCCTGACCCAAGTACAAGGGCTCTGACTTGCAGGACCTTCTCCACAGCCACCTCACCCTAACCCTGTCCCTCAACGTTGCAGCTCCCTCACCTCTGCCCTTCCCCACCTGGGTTATTAAAGCTAATGAATGTGGGAGTCTTATTTAAGTGGCTGGGATGCAATTAGCTCAGCACTTCACTGAGAGTTTGGGGACTCTGTGGTGCTGGTACCCACTCCCATCCCTTCATGAATCACTGTGTGTGGAGAAAGGACACTGCAGCAGAAGTAGAGCCGACATTTAGAGAGGTGCCTGGAGCACACTGAGCCTTTTCTCCAGGGCCTGTCAGGAGAAATCACTGCAGCTGTGTGAGAGATTCTTGCCTCCCCCTGCTAGATCTGTGAGGAACTGGTGACAGACTGGTATGCTGGGTTCATGTTTACCTGGGGTACACTGAGAGTTGTTCTCTCATGTTTGGAGGTCCTGTACATCCTTCCAGGTCAGGAGGATTTGCAAGCTTGGTTGCACCACTGCCGGTATTCATCAGGAGCTGAAATCATGGTATCAGCAGCAGTGGTGGCCAAGTTTCCAATCTGGTCAATGCTGCAGAAGGCTGCCAGAACTAAGTCCTCACCCAGGACCTCTGGGAATGTGCCTGGAAACTGGCTCACCTCTGTTTGAAACCATCCACGTGCTCTGGCAGGAGACTCTGTGCAGTGGTGTGAACCAAAGCCTGGAGTGTCCCAGCCTGGGGCTTTCCCCCTGTAAAGCTGGTGAGGAGCCTTGCCAGCTTCCCAGGGCCTTTATCGTAAATTGAAAAACAATTTTGGAGGCTACTAGGAGTCCATGTTCTGTGGTGTTCTGTCCTAAGCATCAGGTTTGGTTTGTTTTTATTTTTTAAATCCCCTAAATCAATAGTCTGGTGCACTGTGCAGTGAAGCCTGGACTAAAAGGGAAGAAAACATACCCAAAATGTAAACTTCCAACCTCCACAGTTGCTTTGGACACCATGAATTACCAGCAGACACATGACTAGCAGGAGAGAGGATGGGGAGAGCAGAGGTCCATCAGCGACTCCCTACCCCCAGCATATGGCTAATTAAAATTTCTAATTAAGGCACTGTAGGGGTGAAGAAAGGAAGCTCTTGGCCGAAAGTCCCCCTCCTTTTTCTGTATTTCCTTCGATAGCTTTATAAATTTTCCCCCTAAATTAACTAATTAATATCACCTAATCAGTTAATAGAATTAGCTAATTAGATTGCTTAATGGAATTTCTGAATAGCAGATTTAGAAGCTCTTAAGGAGACTTTAATCACTTTTTATCTGGGAAGCGAGGCACCGGTGTCTGCATTCATTCAGCAACTTAGAGCGATCGCTGTTATCAGCAAAACATTTCTGAAAATCACTAATTTGGCTTCATCCTGCTCCAGAGTCGCAGCTGCAGTCACTCAGGAATGAAAGGTCAGGCAGAGCCTGGCTGTTTCACCCCTCTGAGATGCTGTTGCCTGCACTTGATGGCATCAAAAATCCTCTTTTCTGAAGTGCTCAGCACAGTATTTAACAGAACCAGCGGTGAGGCAGAGCGCTGTGAAGGTAACCGAGCTCCCTGCAGGATCTGGAGTGGTTTGTTAGCCTCTGGCACTTTCCAGGCTCATTTGCTGGCGGTGTGCTCAAAGTGGTGAGTGATAGCAAACCACTCCCTCAGCCACCGCAGCGACAGCAGCGATGGTGTTCACACAAGTCAAAGTTTTCTCCACAGAGGTGTGCAAACACACACACAGACACAGACACAAAAACACACACACAAACACACAGAGAGAGCTGACTGATCCCAACATTGAGACCACAGCGAGAGAGAAATGTCTGTGCTGAGCAAAACACGGTGCTTGGTGAGCTTGTGCTGCACTGCTCTGCTGTGGGCACGACTGATTGCAACCACTGCTAAAGAGGAGCACAGGGAGCACAGCGCAGCTCTAGCAAGTCTTTTGTTTACAGCTGGCCAGTTCAGGGCATGAGAGTGTGTCTGGGTTTGCAATGGCAAATCCAAATATAGGTAGTCTGGTTGTGCTGGTGATGCCTTAGGTTTTAACTTTTCTATGTTTCCGGCCCTGCAGTGCCCAGTGTAACTCTGCACTTCCCTGGANTATCAAAGTGGGAAGAACTCGGGAGCTGTCATTGTCCATTTTGGGATGCACTGAGGCAGGAGCCTCTGGAGCCCAGAGTGTGACCTCTGAAGGCCTTTCAAATAAATCCCTCCTTTATTCTTTTATTCCTGTCTAGTCTCTGTTTCTAGGTAGCCATTTAAGGCATCACTGGGACATCCAGGTTGCTCAGAGAGGTTGTGAATGCACCATCCCTGGAAGTGCTCAAGGCCAGTCTGGACAGGGCTTTGAGCAACATGGTCTAGAGTAAGGAGTCCCTGCACAAGGCAGGACGTTGGAACTGGATGAACTTTAAGGTCCATTCCAACCCAAACCATTCTGTGATTCTGTGATTGTGTGATCCAGAACTGTTCTGGCTTTGGGCACTGGCCCTGGTTGCTTTTCAGCAAAGAAGACAGGAGGGTTCTTAGGGGACACCATGTGAAAAAAGGAAACCTTTGTGATTCCAGATCACAGAAAAGCGAATGGTGGGAAAATCAGCTAGTCTAGGGGATCCCATTATGTTCAGGCTTCCCACCAAGGGATAGATCCTGAATGACCCTCACTGCACCTTGCTGGGTTGATGTGGGGGCCAGTGAACCCCCTGGTCAGGATGATGCTGGAGTCCCCTGAGAGATCAGTCCCTGAATGTTGCTCCAGGGCAGGGAGACAAAAAGACCTCTCCCCAAGGTCTGTTGCTGCATTATGTTAATGTGTTCCAGTTCTGCCTCCCTGGTTGGCTCTTTCCCACCCTATATGCCCCAAACCTGAATGTTCTCCCTCCCCTTTTCACCCGTTGGCTTTTGTTCCCAGCCACTCCTTCTCTATTTCCCCATTTGCTCCCATACCCTGGCCCCACCTATGTCCCACCTCGTGTTCCCAAACCAGAAATCCCTGATGCTCTCTCTCTCTCTCTCTGCCCCTTCCAACCCCACACCTAAGCCTGGACCTGCATTGTTCTGGGTTCTTTTCAGTGGTTTCCTTCGCATGCACGGCTGGAATAAACCCCACGTGGAATACTGCAAAAGGACCCTTCCTGTCTCTTTGCTGCTGACCCATCTAAGAAGCCATCCTGCCTGTATGTGAGTGTATTTGGTGTGTGTGGCTCCTGCTGAGTGACCCCAGTTGGAGATGCTTCGGAAGGCAGTGGCATTGTACCCCACCACCCCTAGCTGCAGGATGATGTCACCCAGCCCACCTGGCTGGGTGCAGGACTGGGAGGGGAGGTGGGCATCTGGTCTCCACACAGCTTTGAAGCAGTCTCCACTCCGTGTGCAGCTCCTAGCCCTGATGTTAACTGGTTTCTTATCAGTGAGGCTGTCAAGAGCCACAGCTGAACAGTGGGATGTGCCGGAGTCTGTCAGAAGGCAGAAGTTCAACCTGGCCATCTGGGAGACACTCAGTTGTGTCCCCCCTGGGCAAGCTGTGTCCAGCCTGAAGCAAAAATCAGACTGACACAGCTTTAACAGCAAACTCTGAAGGGAGTTTAATCCATCCATGGATTTTGGCATCACAACCTGAGCTGGATGCAGGAGTCAACAGCTGTGTTGTTCCTGGCAGTTGTTCTTCCAGTGCCTGTGTGATCTTCTGTTCTCACCCTGAGCATGATGTGAAGCAGAGAGGGACCCAATGTCAGCTCTCATCATGAAGGTGTCGCTCTGCCTCTCTGTCAACTGTGCCCTCATAATTTAATTAAACAATTACGCTTTAAGATACTCAGACTCTTCATACAGTGGCGTGCTCTAGGAGCCCCTAAGAGGTCATTATTTTTGTTCTCCCTCTCCAGATTGGTTTTGTGAGACCTCCTCTGAGGTACTGTATCCAGCTCTGGGGTTCCCAATATAGGGATGACATGGACCTGGTCAAACAGGTCCAGAGGAAGCCAAAAAGAGTTCAGTGGGCTGGAGCCTCTCTGCTCTGGAGACAGAGAGAGCAGGGGTTGTTGAGCCAGGAGAAGAGATGACTCCATGGAGACCTTAGAGCCCATTCCAGGGTTGAAAGGGGCTTCAAGAGAGCTGGAGAGGAACTTTGGACAAGGGCATGGAGTGACAGGACAAGGGGTAATGGCTTCAAACTGAAAAAGGGCAGGTTTAGGTGAGATATTAGGAAGAAATTCTTTACTTGGAGGGTGATGAGACACTGGAACAGGCTGTGCAAAGAAGTTGTGGATCTCTGGGAATGTTCAAGGCTGGGCTGGATGGGGCTTTGAGCAACCTGCTCCAGTGGGAGGTGTCCCTCCCCATAGCAGGGGCTGGAACTGGATGATCTTTAAGGTCCCTTCCAACCCAAACCATTCTATGACTTTTCAGTGATTATCAAGGCAGACTCTTTCTCCAAAGTTTGTAGGATTTTGACCAGAAGCTGGCATTGATGCCCAGCTGCAGCTCTCATGGTGGCAAAGTGGAGCTGACAGGTATGATCTGGACCTGTGCAAATACAGCTGCAGAGTGATGTGGGCTTCTGGAGAGACACCAACCTTGGCGTGAGAGAAAAATGGAATGACACTGGACCAGAGCAATGGGAAACCTTGAGATTTCTAAAAACAAGGCTTCTGCAATGTTTCCCTGTGATGTGTGATGATTTTTTGAACTAAAAATGGTCAATTCTCTTCCCTGCCTAAATGTTCAGAGAACAGTTTTCTCTCTGACTGCTGCAGAACAGGACTTAAACCATAAGCCTGGCAAGACTGAAGGTCTTGGGGTGTCAAGGTGTAGCTCAGGCAGCTCAGGAGGAAGGAGGGAGCCTTTCCAGAGCCTAATTCAGGTTCCTTCTGGGAATCACGATCAGGAAGAGCATGTCTGTATGTTCTGGCTGAGCAGGACCAGTGCCTAGAGCCTCCCAGCTGAGCTGTCTGACGAAGGCACCTGAGCCTTTCTCCTGAGTCCCTCCAGCACCAACAAAATTGTTCTAACGAAGTTCCCACCAAAACCAAGCCCCCTGAAAGAGCTCCCTGTGTTGGGACTAAAGCCAGACACACAACACCATGTTCTCTTAATAAGGAAATCTCGGTAATTTCCCGGGGAATTTGCCCCTCTGTTTCCCCGGCTTGTGGATTTCCTGTGGACAAGCTGAGACCTCTAGATTTCCTCAGCAACTGGGTTTTTTTCTGCTATTAACCTTTGCAAGCCATCCCAGTCGAGGGATCACCCTCAGCCCAGCCCAGGCAGCTCTTTTGCTGGAGCTGGGATATGCTGTGCAATGCAGTTGTTCTCTTGGGATGAAGTGGGGCTAGAATGAGCCATTTTCAGATGGTGAGCCTGGCTTCAAAAACTTGAAATTTTACACCAAGTGAACAAACAGTTAGAAGGGTCTTGCAAAGGTGTTCATGGCACTCCAGAGTAGATAACTGGATTTGATATTAACATGTTTTTTTGTGGAGATAATGAAGCATTTTAAATACGGTGACTTGCCTCTTCAGGACATGACGTGGAGCCAGGAAATGGAACCTCTGTGGTGATGCTTCAGAGAGCAGCACAGAGACACTGGAGCAACCAAAATGTCAAGGTTCCTTGTCTTTGAGAATCTAGTTGCTCACAAAGTTCACTTAAAAACACTGAGGAAAATATTATCCAAGATTCCCTGGTCCCCAAAACCTGTGGATTAGAAGAACAACCCAAGAGAAGGGTAACAAACCTGTCAAGGCCCTGTGGGCCCCGCTGGCTTCTGGCTCAGCTATCTTCCTTCTTTCAATGTCCCATATCAGGAAAAGATGAGGTGAAACTTCTTTCTGCTGCTTCAAGGATTGTTTATTATTTCTTATCTAAATTTCAGAAGCACAACCTCTGCTGCAGCTTCCAGAAGCGCAATGGCTGCAGCTCCTGTGTGC
>VZRF01011487.1:501315-590846 GCA_013396875.1 Vireo altiloquus | reverse complement strand
TCTTTGATGCTTTCAGCTCATCCAGAAGTGAAGAGAGCTTCTCCCATGGACTTTGTCCAAAGGCTAAGCTATTTTGGGGAGCTCTAGGGATAAAATGAATCCCCACAGGAGCAGGAAAAGTTTTCTGGCTTTCCTGGACTCCAACACAAACCTTTCCTAGCACTAGTGTTGGCCTGAGGAGTTACAGTTGATTTCTGGTGGCAGCAGCGATTTTCCTGGCGTGGCAGTGGGGTGATGGTTGAACATTTATCCCTCTGGATGCCTGGTGTTGTGTTTCCTGGCCGGCAGGTAGGCTCAGGTTTGTCCCTGGGCGTGCAGGTGCCTCTGCTGCAGCTGCCTTGGTAACAGGGAGATGATGGGGACCATATGGCACCAAAACAGCATCGCTGCTCAGTTACAACTCTTAACCCTTTGTGGGGGCATCTCCTTCCAGGCTGAGGAGCAGGGCAGGTTTAAATGTCCGATCTGGGGGCCACCAGCACAGCGTCTCGGCTTTCACAGTGGTCCCCTGCAGATGCCCAGGGAAGAGAGGAGAAATAAAGGAATTCTGAAGCAGCTCTTTCACCTCCCTGATGTCTGGCTCTGGGTGGATTAGTACCTTCCTTATCCACAGAGCTGTGTCTGCAGCTTTGTCTTTCAGGTCTCTTGATAGACTTTGAGGAATGTGTCTCGTTTGTAAAATTTCTCCAGCCTTATGCAGCAGCTTGTGCCCCCTGGCATATGAGTTCATGGAAACAATAGGAACATCATTCCTTCTCTCTCTCCATGGAGATTTCTTAGCCTGCTAGGTAGATTTTTGTTCTACTCTCGGTAATGGCAAAATTTATTTCACTAAGCGTACCAAAATCCTGCTGGGAAATTAAATTCAAACAGTAAAATAGGCCAAAATGCTTAAGGATTGTTGGATTAGCCCATCTATATGAAAATAATTGGAAACAAAACAAGAAGAAAGTGCTGAAAAATAGGAAAAATATATATAATATTTCCACTGGACACTTGAAGGCTTTAGCAGTATGTTGTACGGAGTCTTTCTGAGTCAGTGTCTTTAGCTCCAGTAACTGATGGACTATCTGGGAGAACTTGCCCAATTCCTTTTTGAGGAATTCCTTTTTCCCTTGCGCCTCTCTAGCATCCACAGCATCCTGCAGCAAGGAGCTCCACAGCCCAACCGTGCGTGGGTTAATGAACCACATCCTCGTGTTTGTTTAAGACATCTGCCTGTTAGTTTTGCTTGTTGGTCTCTAATTCCTGTACTGGTGGAGACCACGAACACCTGGTCCTTGTTTATCTTCTTTGAGTCACTGATGAGCTTTTAGACATCACATCCCTTCATTTTCCCCAGTGACTTTCAGAGACAGGCAAGTCCTAGATTATTGGATTGTTGCACAGTGTGTTGTACAAGGGACATTCCATAACTCTGCTTTATTTGTCCATTCCAGATGTTTCATATTCGGAAAAATATTTGTGACAGCAGATTTCATGTAAACTTCTGAAAAACACAGTAGGATGTGATCATTCTGGAGAGCTGGAGAATGTTGAGAGTGCAGTGGTGCAGTGAATGCAGTAGGAGGACAGATAGAGGTTTTAATTAAAATTCTTATGTCTAAATAATGTCTCATATTTGCACAGGCCTGTTAAGAGAAAAAAAAAAAAAAGGGATTATTTTCTTATTGAAAGCTCCCTTGAAGAAGAATACAGGGTCTGTTTCATTGCTAAAGTCTTGCTCAGGGATCGTATTCTGACCCAGCATAAAATAGTTAACACTGGAAAGCTAAAATATCCCTTTCCTGGACATTCCTCCAATGCGTCCATTTTCACAGGCTCTGACTCCTGCACCCCCTGAACATGGGAACATTTTCTGGCTTCCCAAACTGTGGGCTTATATTAACTTTCCCCTAGTCAGGTCACCAGCAAAGCTGTGTAAACAAATGACCTGTAGCCATAATCTTCTTCAATTCCCCCTATTGATTTCACTCTGCTGTTTGCCTGCCAGATATTAGCAAAGCTTCTTTCGGAACTGGGGAAACTTTGGAATGCCTCTCAGATGGTCTGCTGGTGTGATCCATGGCTGGGGTGGAGGAAGTGTGATGGTTTGGGCTGGGAGAGAGTTAAATTTTTTTTATGGCCACATGTTTTTGGCTTTGCCATGAAAACAGTGTTGATAACACACCAGTGGCTGTATGTTTTCATGATTGCTGAGCAGGGCTCTCACAGCCCCGAGGCCTTTTCTGCTCCTCGACTGCCCCACTGGGGGTGCACAAGGTGTTGGGAGGGGACATGGACAGCACAGCTGACACCAGCTCACCCAAGGGGTATTCCAGAGCATGCAGTGCCATGTTCAGCGGATAAAACAGGGGAAGGAGGAGGGAAAAGAGGACATTCAGGGTTGTGGCATTCGTCTCCCCAAGTCACATGATGGAGTCCTGCTTTCCTGGGCTTGGCTGAACACCTGCTTGCCAGTGGGAAGTGGTGACTTCATTCCTTATTTTGTTTTTGCTTTACCTATTAAAATGTCTTTGTCTCAACCACTGAATTTTGTCACTTTATTCTTCTGACTCCCCAACCCACTGGAAGGGTGGGAAGGAGGGAATGAGTGGCTGTATGGAGCTAAGCTGCTGGCCAGGGTTAAACTACAGCACAGATATGGCTGATAAAAATCCTTCAAGGAATATCAACCATGACAGTCTATGACATTTTGATTTTGAAAGTGTACATTTTGCTGTATCAAGGGGTCAACAATTTGGTGGACCAGTTCTCTGCTGCATTTTGAAAGCCATTAATGCCACGGCTCCAAAGAGCAGAGCTATTTTGAGGTGTTTTCCCCAGAGATTGGTCTTGCTCCACCTGTTTAAAGCTTTGTACAGGTCATTTTGCAGTGATATAGAACATATGGGGGTTAGGAACACTTTATGGCGTTACAGATGACACAGAAATTTGCAGGCTAGACAATGAGGAAGATATGGGTTACTCAGAGATATGGATTGTGTACTTAACTGGTCATGGTTCAGCAGGATGCTTTTAGCCCAGCTAAATTGAAGGGAATCCCTCTGGGAGTGAAGAATGCAAGGCTGTGCTTACAGAAGAGCCATCTCTGTGTTTGAAAGCAGTGTCTTGAGGAACGACTTCAGGGTCATCATGATAACCTCTCAAGATGAGCTCTCACCGTGGTAATTCCATGGGGGAAAGAAAAAAAGAAAAAGGATAATCTTCAGAGCGGCTGAAAAGGTAGATAATAATGGCTGGGACAGGGAAAATACAGGCTTGGGAGAGAGCTGTGCTGAGTCCAGATGTGTTGGGAAATCAGGTGAGAAGAAGAGTTCAGAGAGATACCCAGAGATGGAGGATCATATTTGGAAATCAAATAAATTCATCCCCAAACTAGACCTCAGCCCCCTTAGGCTGGGGACAGCAGACCATTGAGCTGTCTGCAGAGAGGTGGTGGGCTGAGCTCTCACCATGAAGGCTGGTGAGCTTGTGCTGTAGCTCATCTCTGAGGAGATCTTTTTTAAGAATGGAGCTGGAGCAGTAGTGGTTTGGTGGACCAGTGAGGCTTTGGCTGTGTCCCCCCATTTTCCTTACTTCTTTTCATGTCTGGCAGCTGTTTCTGAACCACAATAAAACAAAACTGATGAGCTTCGGGCCATCCTGAAGTGTCTCAGGAAGGACTCCTCTATGGGGATCTTTGGGGCTCTTAAGGACAAACTACAGAATCACAGAATAATTAAGGTTGGAAAAGACCTCTAAGGTCATCCACTCCAGATGTTACCCCAGTGCTGCCGTGTTCACCACTAAACCCTGTCCCCAAGTGTCAGATCCGTGTGCCTTTTGAGCACTTCCAGGGATGTTGTTGATTTCAGCACTTTGCTGGGCAGCCTGTTGCAATGCTTGAACACTCTTTCAGTGAAGAAATTTTTCCTAATTTCCAATATAAACCTTGGTGCAACTCAAGGCCATTTCTTCTGATCCTGTCACTTGTTGCCCTGGGGGAGAGCCAAACCCCACCTGGCTGCTCCATCCTGTCAAGGAGTTGTGGAGAGTGAGAAGGTCCCCCCTGAGCCTCCTTTTCTCCAGGCTGAGCCCTTCCCCACCTCCCTCAGCTTCTCCTTGCCAGACTGGTGCTCCAGACCCTTCCCCAGCTCTGTTTCTCCTCTCTGGACTTGCTCCAGCCCCTCAATGCCCTTCTTGTCATGAGGGGCCCAAAAACAAACACAGCACTTGGGGTGTGACCTCACCAGTGCCAAGTACAGGGGAAGAATCACTTCCCTGCTGGCCACATTATTTCTGACACAAGCCAGGTGCCACTGGCCTTCTTGGCCACCTGGGCACAGCTGGCTGATGCTCAGCTGGCTGTTCACCAGCCCCAGGGCCTTTCCCTCCGGGCAGCTTCCCAGCCACCCTGCCCCAGTTCATGACTCGCCGGGCAGGGATGCAGGAGGCCACTTAGATGAGGCAACGCTCCCTTAACACCAGAGATTCCTGTTCCATGTGTGGGTACAGGGATGTAGGCACTCCTGTGCAGGTGAGTGTGCAGCCACATCCCCGGGATGCTCATCACCGCTGGTGACGTCCATGGCAGCACCCTGACTTTCTGTTCACTCAGTCAGGGATTTTGCCTTCCCCTTGTTCGTTTGCCCTTCAAATTCTTTGAAGCACACAATTTATACAAGAGGGAGCTGGCTGCCTTTTGCCTCCCCCGCAAAACAAAAGGAGAGAGACACAGAGAGAGAGAAAGAGAGGGTTGTATATACAAAGGAAAAGCTCCAGAAGAACAACCTTACAGCTGACAGCTCAGCCAGCGTCTCCCCTGGGGACAGGAACGCATTATATTAACTGTGATACACTGAGGAGCCCTGCGCATACATCACTTCCCAAAATGTTTTTAAAAGTTCATTAACTTCCAGTGGAAAGTTGTGGCTGCATCAGTTGCCTCCGAGCCATTTTCGCCGACTCTTGGCCCCGGCTGGGGAATACTTTGTTGATTTAGATGGGTCTATTAGAAAGTGTAAGTCTGCTGGGATATATAAAAGGCGAAGCTTCACTCTCCTGAACATTTCCTTAGTGCAGCACTTGCAAAATTGCACGGGAAGCAGGCTTTGAATGCCTTGCTGCTTTCTAACGGCTGGACTTTCAGCTTGGATGTTTCAACTTGGTTAGTAACCTGTAAATGACACCAGTAAAAGGAATTTGAACGGCGAGGCAAGAGGAAAAGATGAGTTTCATCCAGCATTCCTACGGCTTCTGGGAATTTGTTTCTAACCAGTAATAAAAACACCTGTCACCCAGTGAGGTCTGTGTGCTGGAAAATTGGATGTGACCCACCTTCCCAAGGGAAAAGTTGTGGGTTTGGGGTTTTTTTTGGGGGGGAGGTGGAGGAGGGAAGGATCATGTCCATAATATCAGAGCAGGGAGAATAGTGGAGTGAAATATTATCAGAGTTGTCTCCACTGCTTTTTGGAGGTGGTCTCCCAAAATTGATACCTCTCCCTCCCTCAACAAATAATTAATTTTTTATTCATTCCTATCTCTTTCATGACCTCAGCTGCCAAAATTTCCTCAGATTCTGAATTTTCCCTTCCTTCTTATTCTCTTTTCTTTAACTGAACTGATGCAAAATTAGGAAAAGAAAGGGATTTTTTAAAAAAAAGGAGATATCAAATTGCAGTCTTCATTTAAAAGAGAGAAAAATAACAACTGTTTGCTAAATATATTTAATGCATTTATCTTTTTTTCCCCCTTCCTTCTTCTCAGTCAGACCAGATTTTTCTCAGTGGCCGAAGGGAAACTGCTGTATGTGTCTTCCTCTGACATGTCCTGTACATCGTTAAGCCTAATACATATTTATTTAAAATATTAATGCAGATGAATGAGCGCTGCCTGGCTGATAAGTGTGTTCAGAAGAGACTTTTGTGCCCATTGTCTTCCGGTGCTCACAGAGCTTCATTCGGGAGCCTTGTTGGAAGGAGAAATATATTGGAGAGTAAAGGTTTGCTTCCTACCCTATAGGAATTTTTTAATTACTGTTTTGACAGAGAACAAGTTTAACTGGCTCTTCAGCCACAGACTATAAGGTCATTGCTATCACAGCCCATAAAGAAGATACAAAAATGAGGTAATAAAGTATATGGGCTGTGTATGTCTGGCAATTTAACATTATTCTTGTAACCCTGTGAGTCACCTGTGACTAATTTAAAAATGCTGATGCACTTAGATGAAAGCCACAGTAAACCACCTAAATCAGATTCTGAGAGCAGTAAACACTGGGGGTGGGGAGGAGGATGGGGGCGAGGAGGGGATCCAAGCTTTTATCTCAAAAGATGCAGTCAAGATGTGCCCTGGTCACAGATGCCTGCTTTGTACAAGCATCCCAACGTGCTGTTCACCCCCTGCATGCCTGTGTGGTGCCCGAGTGCTTTCCCACCAGAGAAAGAGTTGAGAAAGGTAAATTTCAGAGGGTTTTGGGTAGGTATTGGCTTCTAGGGGTGAACAATAAGTTCCAGTGAGTGCCAGTGTTGGGCTCCCACTGAATGGGAGTTACTGGGTATCTGGTCCCAGCACCTCTTCAACTACTTGCTAAAGCTGTTCCATCCCCTAAAAAGGGAGGGCAGGGATGTGAACTGCTGCTGCTACTGCCCTGTGGCCGAGAAACCCTACCTGTGTCAAATTTGGACTATTGGTCTTTCCATTTCTTTTTCCCTCCATTCTTTGCCAGCAGCAGCTTCTTTGTTTCTCAGCAGTCAGTATCATGGGGCTGGAGGAAGGCTTTTTGTAGTTAAACAATATTTTCAGGCAGGTAACCAGAGCAAACAGGCATCAGGTTTGGGCTGCTGGCTGCAAAGATGTGCATGTGCCCTCCATGACCCTTTGACGTGGGGACTGAGCCTTCAGCAAGGTTACAGAGTCATTTTATCCTGGTGAGGCCAATGCAAATCTGCTCCAAAATTCTGCTTGTCCCGGTGTCCCCAGATGTGTGTTCTGAGCCCTTGCCTTGCAGGGACCAATGCTCAGCTCACCCTGGGGTGAGTGGGTTCAGGGAAATGAACCAGTGGGAAACTATTTGTTTGTTTGGGATGTTTTTTGCTGCCTTAGCTCTCAGAACCAGCTGCCTGCAGAGGGAGGGCAGATGCCTACAGGATGCCCAGCCAGGACTGGGGTGGAGGTTGGGATTCCCAGTGATTCCTGCTGAGTTAAAGATTCAGGAAATATCCCACATCTGGAGAGAGCTCTTCCTTCCCCATCTCCCCTACGCCATGTGGGGATGCAATGAGACCTTCTGCATGCTGGTGCTGAGCATTTTGTTTCTGTGCAGAACAGCACAAGAGGAGCATTTTTAATGTAATACCTCAGTTATTTTTTACCCACAAAGCCAGAATTTCTACAGTAACTCTAATACAGAGACAAACGTTATCCCTATTACCATTGTTTTGGTTGTGAATTAGTACTGGCTCTAAAAAACGCAATTTTGGAGCTCTCTTCAGGGGGAATGAGGTGAATTCCTCATTGGAAAGCAGGCAGGGAAAGGAGAGCAGATACATAATCACGGGGGCTGGGGACACTTGAAGGAAACAGCCATGGTCGATAGGTATTGATCCCCCTCTTTGATGTGTTCAGCAGCTGCAGGCTGGGGAAAAAAAGCCTTTTGTTCCTCCTGGGAAGGTGCAGGAGGCGGGTTGTGCTTGCTGGCCCCCGGAGCAGATGGGTCAGAGCTTTTTTTGTATGCTCTGTGGCATGGGGAAGGCTGGTCTCTGGTGGGAAGGAAGGGTTCCGAACAGCCCCAAACTCAGGTTTTATGTTGAAATCTCATAAGAACAACCCAAGGCAGCATTACCAGGGCTCCTGTGGGATTGCACAGCCCCATGGGGCCTGTGCCACTTGATTTTGGAAACCAAGTCATCCCAGCTGATGGTAATGGGGAAGATCTGCCATGATCTGCTGTGCCCTGCTGGTAAATCTGCCCCAGATTTTGGAGTGGTTCTGCCCTACCTAGTGCAGGACTCAGGGCTTTGGGGGTTCCTGCAGAAGGCAGCTGCAAAAAGAGAAAGGCGTGGGGGTAGAGATGCAGGAAGGATGCTGGAGGATGGGTAACCCAGGCTGTCCAAAAGACCTCTCAGGGCAGGGAGGAGGGGAGTGGGTCTCTGTTAGAGGCCAGGTTGATTGTCCGTGTCTCAGGAGACAAGGTGATCACCCGATAAACTCATCCTCCCTTTTTCACTCCTCCCCTGATGCAGCCATCAGAATGATTGTGTCTTCTCTGGACTGGGAATCTGGATATGCCAGTTTTCCTCCATCTCTGACCTGGCCTGTGGTGTGATTTAGGTTGAGTCACTCCACCTCTCCCTGATTCCTTTTCTCCTCGGTGCTTTGTCTTGTCAGACAAGACCGTGAGCTCTCTGCTGCCAGTGCTGCCTCTCGTGTGTATGTTCATGTGCAGCACAACAAGACACCAAAACCCACCACTGACCTCCAGCCCTCACTGAAATGCAGATAACAGTGATTTATTTCAGGTGGTTTTCACAAGAAAGGCCTTGATATTCAACACTCAAATTTTTCACTTCCCTTGGGAATGTGATTTCTGCCCCCCAAAAAGTTGCAACATTGGCTTCCCTATGACACAGTGAAAAAGGTGACTTGGGAACAAGCTTTACCTGAGTGTTTTCTCTGAATAATGAAGTCTGACATATGGTGACAGGGTGCTGGGGGAAAGATTTCAACATTTTTGACATAAATTGTAACATTTTCAGCTAAACCCTCAACATTTACAAATAATGTTTTGAAAGGGAAGAGGGGGGGAAAAAAGAACAAGCTGTTTGTTTAGACTTGGTAAAAAATAGGAGAATATCACTGAAAGCCTTGCTTTTGAGTCAAAAGTTATGCTTTGACAGAATCTCATATTTCATGAAGAAAAACCTCTTAATTGCAAGACATCCATGGAGTGACTGATCCTCCCAGAATCCCAACAAGGCACACAGTGCAGCACATAACCAGGGAGACAGACAGAACCTGTTCCGAGCACCTTCCAAACGTGCAGACTCTTATCTCTCACTTTTGATTTCTTCACTTTCTAACGTATATTTTGAGAAATGGAGGTAAAGCCTAGGAGCAAAATTGCCCAGTGTGTGACTTTGTGACATATAATCAATTGTCTGCTCACTGACTACGGTCTGGCTGTGTTAATATGTCCGTGAAGTCCTTCAATTTATCAGGCCGGGCAGAAGCATTTCTAAACCTAGAGCTGGCTGGCAATAATAGAGGGGGAGCAAAGTACCCAAATATAGCCACTCTTCCCTGAAGTAACTTATCATTCAGTCTATATTCATGGATTAGCCTGTGCTGGGGTTTTCAGCCTCTGCCAAGCTTGCAAACTGCTCACTGATTTTCGCTCAGGATGTGTGAACAAGAGCTTGGGTTGGGAAAATGTTAAGCAGCGTGGAGTAATAAGGTGCTTCTTGATAGAATGTTTGGAAAAAAAGAAGTTTTGGAAGAAAAGCCTTTTATGGGTCAAATATGTTCCTTTTTGGGGGATTTACGATCATCTGAATCACACAAAACCATTAAATTGTCTTATCCTGTGGGTGACTGTGACACAGGCATCATCCAACGATAACCATGTGGAAATCCTTTTTTATATGATTAAACCACATCAGACATGCTACTGCAGACCTGCCAGGAAAAACCTTCTTAAGGCACAAATGTGGGCTTGACTGGGGCTTGGACTTTAAAAATATTTGCATTTTGGGTGCTTGACACCCATATGGGAAACAGGCAAGGAGCTGAGACACCACATGACTGTAGCAAGACAGTGGCAGCAGCCAAGGTGTCCCAAGACACAAACTTACCCCGGTTCCTTTTCATCTTGCTTCCAAAGCCGCAGCGATCCGCGGGAAAGATGTGTTTGCCCTTTGCAAACATCCAAGCTTTCCCCCCTGTTCTGCCCTTTAGCAATGGCAATCAGAGCATTTCTCTGCTGAGACCTTTGTTCTTTGTTCCTTTGGTTTCTTGCTGCTCCTTCTTTATTTGCGTGCTTCCAGGAGTTTAGCTGGAGAGGGAGTCTCGCTGATGGAGGTGAGCTGAGCACACCTCATCCGTGTAAACTTCGCTGGGTGACAGCCCCCAGTGCAGCTGAAGCTTGGACTAGATTAAAGAAAAATATAACAGAGATTTTTAATTTCCCTGTGTGGAGCTGGGAGATGAAGAGCCACCACGAGAGAAGTTTGCCAGGGGCGGTGAGTAGATGAGAATGTCAGGCCCGGTGAGAAACTACTCAGAAGTACTGGAGCAGCATTTTTATTCGGAAGGAGTTCTCATCTCCAGCACTCGCTGCTCCAGGCGCCAAGCTGGAGTACAAAATGAGATCCCTGGGGTCCTACCCACAGGACAACATCTAAAGAGCCTGCCCAATTACAATCATAAGGCTGTTATCACTCTCAATCTCCCCACGTTCTCCACGTGAAGGGAATGAAACCCAATGAGCTTGAGGGCTCCACTGCCACCCGCCCCATGCAGGCTGCAAGGTGGGGACAAGTGTTTCTTGGGGTGATGTCAGGTGTTTCTTGAAGCTGCTGCTCATATGACCCTGTTCCTGCTCAGTTTGCTGTGCTATACATCATATTTTGGTGGCTACAGCAAGTACACCCTATTTTGCCTCCTAAGCCTGGAGTTTGCATCACTTGGCTTTTCATAGCACCTCTAGTCCTGATGGGAAATAACTTTCAAAAGCACTGACACAATTTGAGTCAAAAATGCAGTCTCCCAGCAGGACTTAGGGTCCTGCACATCATTTCAGGTAGAATTCAAAGGGAGTTAAATCAGGGCCCTGCACAGAGAGGGTGGACATGCCCTCAGTCCCTTCCTGCAGGGATTCCTGTTGTTCCTCCAGACCTTCACAGTGAACAATCTAACAAGAGTCAGTGCAGTCAGTACCAGCATCTGTGTTTTAAGATTTACAATAGGACAAAAGCTGGTGTTATATATTTCCTTTTTTTTTTTTTTTGCACTAAGAGCCTCTTGTTCAAGGTGCTGGAAATTCGCTTCTAGTGTATAGCCCAGAAGCAGCCAAGCTCAAAGAAGAACAGCAGAAAAGTGTCAGATCATTTTGACATGGCTTTTCAACTCATAGTTTCTTCTAACTGTTCAGTGAAAAAAAATAGTTTTCAAAACTCAAAAAAATTATGTATTTTTAGTGTCCTCTGTTATGTATCTATGAATATAGGTGCTTGCTGATTTCAACCAAATGTGGTAGGATGAGATGTGCCCCAGAGTATCTTAAATTTTCTGAGGAAAAGGAAGGGAAAACTAAAGGATCCATGAGGGTTAAACTCCTAAGACATGTCCCAAAGCAGGAACAAGGCTCACCTTTTCAAATACTCATCTTTCAAGCTAACCTCCCTCCCCTACACCAAAATCCTGGGACACAGATGCAAAGGAAGCCAGGTTTCCTCAATTTCTGCTTCCTGCCAAACGTTCAGGGAGTGTCTGGCTAACAGTTGGGGTTTCAGAAACTAAAAATGAGCTGGAGGCTCAAACCCCTGCTGCACATCAAAATGCCAGAGTGCTTTGGCTTTGCTAGGTCCTTCTCCCCGCGGTGGTTAACTTGAATTAGCTCGTTCGAGAATGATGCCTTTTATCTGCCTGTCACATGCATGTTCAGAGTGATTTCCTGCAAGGAGAATAGCACGAGAATAGCACAAGAATAAAGGCCTTTGATGGGGATTTATGGAGGTCACGTGTCTTAATTTTGCAGGGGTGGAAGTGCGCGCAGAGGGCCCATGGAATGTGTGCTTGGCAGGCACCTGGGAGTCTGGAGACCTGGAAGAAATGGAGAAACTTAGGGGAGAATGGGAAATTCCTGGGGGAGGGGGACACAATAGACCCAGATGCACCTTTAATGAGTGTTTTTTTCCCTTTCAGGACCAGTGGATCAAAAAGTGTCTGCCTAAAGCAGCAAACAGGTTGGAAGTGCACGCGCAAGCCCATGGGCAAATTGTCCAGTTCTACCAAAATTTGGTGTCACAGGTGCCTTGAGGAGGCATTTCAGGTGTTTCGTGACTGGCTGGTTACCCAGTGCTGTGTCGACACAAAGGCTTTGTATGGCTGGCAAGGGCTTTTGGAACAGGTGAGAGCAGCTCCATCAGCACTGGGGGGTTCCCAGCACGCAGTGACCCCAGTGAGCACAGACCTGTTGCACCTTTTACACCCATCAGGAGAGGCCTCAAAGCCAAGCAAGATCCACATTTCCCTGCAAAACCCAGGGATGCCTTAAATGGCTACCTAGAAACAGAGTCTAGACAGGAATAAAGGAATAAAGGAATAAANTTTCAAGCTAACCTCCCTCCTCTACACCAAAATCCTGGGACACAGATGCAAAGGAAGCCAGGTTTCCTCAATTTCTGCTTCCTGCCAAACGTTCAGGGAGTGTCTGGCTAACAGTTGGGGTTTCAGAAACTAAAAATGAGCTGGAGGCTCAAACCCCTGCTGCACATCAAAATGCCAGAGTGCTTTGGCTTTGCTAGGTCCTTCTCCCCGCGGTGGTTAACTTGAATTAGCTCGTTCGAGAATGATGCCTTTTATCTGCCTGTCACATGCATGTTCAGAGTGAACAACAGCAAGGAGAATAGCACAAGAATAAAGGCCTTTGATGGGGATTTATGGAGGTCACGTGTCTTAATTTTGCAGGGGTGGAAGTGCGCGCAGAGGGCCCATGGAATGTGTGCTTGGCAGGCACCTGGGAGTCTGGAGACCTGGAAGAAATGGAGAAACTTAGGGGAGAATGGGAAATTCCTGGGGGAGGGGGACACAATAGACCCAGATGCACCTTTAATGAGTGTTTTTTTCCCTTTCAGGACCAGTGGATCAAAAAGTGTCTGCCTAAAGCAGCAAACAGGTTGGAAGTGCACGCGCAAGCCCATGGGCAAATTGTCCAGTTCTACCAAAATTTGGTGTCACAGGTGCCTTGAGGAGGCATTTCAGGTGTTTCATGACTGGCTGGTTACCCAGTGCTGTGTTGACACAAAGCCTTTGTATGGCTGGCAAGGGCTTTTGGAACAGGTGAGAGCAGCACTGGGGGGTTCCCAGCACGCAGTGACCCCAGTGAGCACAGACCTGTTGCACCTTTTACACCCATCAGGAGAGGCCTCAAAGCCAAGCAAGATCCACATTTCCCTGCAAAACCCAGGGATGCCCTAAATGGCTACCTAGAAAAAGAGATTAGACAGGAATAAAGGAATAAAGGAGGGATTGATTTGAAAGGCCTTCAGAGGTCACACTCTGGGCTCCAGAGGCTCCTGCCTCAGTGCATCCCAAAATGGACAATGACAGCTCCCGAGTTCTTCACACTTTGATATCAGCATCAATTCCCCAAGCAGAAGCCAGGCAAGGATGGAATTTGCCCAAGCTTGGCCCCCTCTCCCCAAGATGAAGGTTTGCAGTTGTTGGGCCCAGGAGGGTCTGGGTGTCCTTGGAGAGCGAGCTGGAGAGGCTTTGTTATGTCAGTGTGAGCATGAGAGAACAGCACTGAACGAGCTCCAGGGAACTGCAGAGTTACACTGGGCACTGCAGGGCTGGAAAAATATAAAGGTTAAAACCTAAGGCATCAGTAGGGGCTGCTCCGTGGAGTTGGTGCCAGCAGTGAGAACCACAGCAGATGACCCCAGTGAGCAGTAACCCTTAGATGCCACTGCTCATCAGATGTATCTCTTCTCCAAAGAACACGTCAGGGCTGGAGGTGAGACCACCCAACACTTTTTCAAGGGCTGGAAAGAGTGTCCAAGTGCACATGAGAATTTAGAGACAGACAGAGGGTGGTTGCAGTGGAAGAAGAGATGCATTCAAGGAGAAAATGTCCAGGTTCTCCATTCCTGCAGAGGAGAAGAGGCTGCAGCCAAAGGCTGCTGCTGTTGCCTTTGCTTTATTGGTCCTGTCAGCAGGTTTGTGCTGTTCTGGCTGCTGTTTTCCCTCTCTCTTGAGGAACCTGTAGCCCCGGGGGGAGAAAGTGCACCACTGAAATATTCAGGATGGGGAGCGGAACTGACTGTGTTGGCTGTTTTAAGGAGAGGCTGGTGATCTGATCCCTGCCAACAAGATGTAGTTGCAGAACCAAACTCCTCCAGTTCATAGCAGGCAGCTTCTTGGTAGATCCTGAAACTCTCTTGCACCAGATGACGCACAAAGAAGTCCCTTCCTCTCCCTCCCGGCCTCTCTCCCTTGGCCCAGCTCCCTATTGATTGCTGATGAGGTCACAGAGATACTTCCTCCAGGTCAGTCCCACCAGGTCTGGAAAAGACAATATCATCTCCTTCAGTCGCAGGAGCAAAGTGTCAGTGGTGAGCGACAGAAAAAACATGTGAAAGACCATGGGGCAGGCACTGGGTAACAGATTTTAGGACTGTTCTTGCATGCTCTCCTTCCCACCCCTGTATCTCATTACCCTTATCTCCTCGGAGGGTTTGCCCCTTCCCAGCCCTGCGGGATGCTTGAGGCACAACAATGATTTTCCTCTTCCCTCCCACCGAAGGACGGCAGCACACATGTATCCTCACAGCAGAGAGGGCCCTATTGAGTGCTGCTTGGCTCCAACCTTAAAGCAATTTAGCAATCTGCCATCTTAAACTGTCTAATGACAGCTCTTCGAGCAATTGGAAGACTGCAGAGTTCAGTAAACTCTCGAGCTGAGTGAGAGCCAGTTTGTGTCTGCTCCACTCCCTCTCGGCAGTGGAAGTCAGGCTGCTCCCCATGCACTTGGCTTGGCTTTAATGCAAAAGCAGGATTCTAGGGATGGGCTGAAGAGTGGCCAGGGTTAAGTCTATATTGCTAAGCAAAACAGGTTAAATAAATAAATAAATAAATAAATAAATAAATAAATAAATAAATAAATAAATAAATAAAATACCTTGCTCGTGGGCACAGAGAACACCTGGCAGAGCTTACAGGTCGATACACAGCTCTCCTTCTCTTCAGGACAGGGTGGCTGCATCCAAACCACCCATCAAAGATGTGTCCCTGGATCAAGCATCAGCCTGAACCTGGACTTGTGGCAAGAGCTCAATGGCCAGAGCTTGGCCAGGACTGTGCTCCTGATGGCCTGGCTGATGGCAGGACCTGTTGGGGATATGCCTCAGCTGACCAAGTTTGATGACATTTGGATAGCTCCAGCAGTGGTTATTGTGTTTGTGGCCTTGGCTCCCCATTCCCATACTGGAGGAACAGCAAAGCAGAGTATGGATATGCACATGCTCATGTTTGCTGTGCAACATATTTAGAGGCTCCAGTGGGATACCAGGGAAATGTAAATGAGTAGCAGGGACCTACCCAGTCTGATCACAGCTTTGCCATCAAACTGGGTAGAACTGGAAAAAAAAGATCGTAGGTTCCCCATAGTACAAGGGGGGAAATGAGGCCTGTAGGGACCCAGAAACTCCTGGAAATGCTGAGGAGAGTGACCATAAGGAGCTGTGCTGTTGTTTTTCTCATAGCTGGATGCTGGCTGAGGAGGGATGGGGCAGGCAGGGCTGGGGTTCTCTCAGCACTAATGAAGCTGTCAGGGAAGCAGCAATCAGAGTACGCTCGCTTCCCAAAAGTAGGCTAAATCTGGCTGAAGAGATTACATTTTTTGACACATTCAAACCTGCCTGGGAAGCTGACAGCATTCTTGCCTGAGGAAAGAAAAAATGAATAAAAGACATGGTATATTACATGTAAGGCCAGGGCAGTAGGGAGGTTATGGGAAGAAAGGCTGTATGAGGGTGAATGCTTCACCCCACAACCATGAGGAAGGCTCTTGCTCTTGCTCAGCTTGTCCACTACACTCTGCATCATTGCACGATTGGGCAGACCCCAGTGGATCCCCTTCTTGCACCACCTTGGTCATGCAGAAATTCATCCTCACTGTGGGCACTGGAAGCAAATTTCCAGGCCTCCATGGATGTCCTGAACTTCCCACAGCTGGAAGGGGAGGCAGGTTCATACACAACAAGGAGGAGCTACAATCAGAGTTGATGAGTGAGCAGGGCGTGGTGTGTCTGTGCTGGCAGCTGGCTTGGCTGGACACAAGGGTGATAAACTCAGCAGAGCTCCATGCAAGGGGAGAAGAGAGGCAATAGCATCATGGATGTGATTGGCAACGGCTTGGCATGCTTACAGAATCCACACGAAGTACTTTGGCTAAATTGGTACAATTGACCGCTTGCACAAGACTGGTTTCTTGTTCATGAAGGCAGAGGACACACACAGACCCACTTTCACCCTGGTTCTCCACCCGCAACTCATCCCTGGTGCAAACTGTAGGAGTGTTGTCCTCCCAAAGCACATGGGAGCAGCCTCCTGTGCATCTCAGGGCCGTGATAGGGAGGGGTGTGGAAGATAAAGCCAGCATGGGGGGCCTCTGCCTGCTGTCACAATATTGAAGGGATGCTGTGCCAGAGGATGGCTGTGACTGCAGCTGCACCAAGGCAGACGTGTTCGGTCAGCTGGGGAACCTCACTGGGGGACCACAGCATCACACACTCCCTCCATATCAGGCACAGTGGCCAGAGTCAAAGCCTGAACACATGGAGAATTTTTGCTTCCACCTCTTCCCACTGTGCCTTAGACTCCACAAGGCAAACCATGGAATTCCCAAACTGATGCTGGAGCCAAATGATCCTGCAGTTCGTGACGAGGTTTGATTGCACAGCCCTACTTGAGGGCTGTCACCCTAGCCAGCTCTAGGGATGAGCAGAAAGTGGAGCTGGGCTGAGGCCAACAAGACCAGCACTGGGCTGAATGTGCATCTCTGCAACCCTCAGAGCTCTGGCTTTCATCTGTATTTCTTTACAGCTTATCATGTTTGCACTAGGGCTCCGCAGATAACAATCTATTAACAGTAAAGTGAATTAGATCACTGCCTGGTTATTTCCCTCAGCTGAGGCCAAACTGCTCTTGCCCATTCAGGAAATTTGTGTTACTTTATTCTCTCTGAGCACGAAAGCATGTCACTCTAATTACCTCCCGTCTCATTCAGCCCGAGCAGCTCCGAAACACTTGCGAGACAGGAGAGCTATAACCTCATTAGAGCGTGTTATCGTAAGAGATCAGACACTGGCAGGGGTTTGTTGTGACGAGCCGTTCACAGATGTTTTCTTTTGAAAGTACAAAAGGGGAAGAGGAATCTGGAGCTGGTGAAGGGGAGCCTCGAAATAACCCCTCCGGTAGCAAAGGACGGCGAGCAAGTGCACGGGGTCACATCCTGCTCTTGGCTCGGCCTGCAAGGAAGCTCAGAGGGGGCTGCAGGGTTGCAGCAGGCAGCTGAACACCCTGGAATGGTCCATTCCTCCCCACGTCTCAGAATTAGGAGAACGTTTATCGAACAGGCAGGTAAATGTGTGCCAAAGCAAACACACCTTTCTGGCAGCAGATAAGCTGCCAGTGCAGGGTGAGTGGAGTGGGCTGATGAGCAGCAGTCGGGGTGGATTTGTGGTGTGATGGAGCCTGACTTTGCTGCTTCACAATCCTTTTCCCAAACTCTTTAGGGTCTCTGATCCAGAGATGCTTAACAACCACTTTTTGGGGTTTTTTCCTCATGAGCAGAGATCTTACCTTCTCCGCTAACCACAGCAAACTAAAATATCAAGAAACTGAACTCATTATTGCAATCTCTTCTCCAAATTAATGAAAACCAAACTATGTTTTCATTTCATGTGGACATTTTTCATTGGAAAAGTCTGTTTTGTTCAAGCTGAGGAGAGAGGCAATTAGAAATAGCTGCAGCCTTTCCAGCGACCGTGTGTGGGAGCAGACCAAGCTGGCTGTGATGGGACAGGCTGTTCCCAAGCCCTGTATCCACTGCTTGGAGAAGGAGCCTGGTCAGGGCTGGCCATGCTGAGGGAGAGTTGGGACCAGCCCCACCACAGCACCGGCCTTCAGTGTTTTAATGTTAGAAGTGGTGCATCTTCTTGCTGGATGACAGGACTTAAGCATTTAAGAAACACCACTGAACAGCTTCCAATGAATCTAAACCTCTTCACTTGAGTCAGAATAAACTTAAATGGTCCTTTTTATTATTAGCTGTTGGAGAGAAGTTGAGACCATTAATGTTTAATAAAGCCAGTGCCCACAAGCAGCTCACAGCTGTTGCATGTGCCAGGCTCGTCTGGCAGAGGCACAAATCCTCCCTTACCAAGGGAGTCCAGGCAGATTCTGACAATTTCTAGATGAAAGCAACTTAATGGGATGTTAATTTAAACCATCAGGACAGAAATGGGAAGGCAGCTTTCAGGAGCAAAAGATAATGCAGAGCCACTGACATCCCAACCTTGGTGCCGTAGGATTCATCCGCTGGAGCTGGCAGGATTGCAGCATGGGGACATGAGACTCACAGCTTGGAGATGTTCCATTTGGTGGAATCACCACAGCCAGAGCTGCTGCAAATGGTTCCCTGCTCACCTCTCCAGCAGCTTCTTAATTTAATGTTAATTTTGACCCCTTGTTCTCTGGCAACATTGCTGCCCCTAATGCAAGCAGAGCCAGGACACCCTGGCACAACACCCACTCCCTTCCCAAGCCTGTTTGGGTTTGTGGGATGCCCTTCCACCCTAAGGGGATTCTGAAATGAAACAGTGAAGGCCCTGATCTAAAGCCCTCTGAAATCAAAGTGAGGTTTGGGTTAGTTTGGTCTTTTTTGGTTTTGGGGATTTTTTTCTGCCTTCAACTTCTACTGTTCCAGATTCTGAGCAATTTCCATCATGTAAGAGCTGATCAGCACCGGGCAGTGCCCGGGAAGTCAAGCTGAGCACCTCTGCATTCAGGCACACTTTAGCAATGCTGTCTGACAGATCTGGCTTCCAGTGAAAGGTCCCATCTATCTCTTACTGATGGTTCAAGCTGTGGACCTCACTCTTAACACCACTAAAAATTGTGGAATTAAGTACAGACCAGGATAAATGCCACGATATAAATGTGCACACACAGACATCAGTGCTAAAGTCGTGGGCAACTTTCTGCTGAGCTGCAGCACATGTTTGTGAAACTACTTCCACCTTTCTCCCTTGGAGAAACCTGGGCCAGCTCTGACTTTCTGATGCTGCAGTTGCAATTTGGACCCAGCCACACAACTGGCTTATCAATTAGGCAGTGATCTCGAAAATGGCTTGAAGGTGTTTCCTGCCCCACTGGGTCCCAGGAGCTGCAGGTTTCAGCTCTCCTGCAATGACAGGAGGGACAGAAAAACATAACTCTGACTTTTTTTTTTTTTTTCTTCTCTCTTTCCTTTTTCTGAGTCTTCCATTGGAAAAGTTTTCTTGTGAGGATCTCAGGGACAGCCCAGGTAATGAATCTCTGAGAGGAAGGATGGTCAGACTTTAGCTGGGCCAAACACACAAACATTGACTCCTGGGCCCTGAGAAGGAATTGTTCAACTGCTCCCTGCTGTGGTGTGTGGAAAGCTGAAGAGCTCATTCTCCTCCAGGACAGATGCCACGATTGCTCACATGCCAGTACCTACAACAAACACACCCCTGGGGGACTCCACGCATCCCTGACCTCTGCAGGAGGGCGATATTTGAAGAGCAGAGAAAAGGTTGCACACAGGCACGCAGGCAGATGTTGACTGAGAGTGAGAAGAGAGTGGCTGTAACATTCAAAAAGGGAAAATCTGCTCTTCATCAGATTGCTCTTCATCAAAATCTTCACATCAAAGTGCAGAAATGGCTGGGGGAGCATTTCCAGTGGCAGGACAAAAGGTGACTTTTGCAGCAGTGGAGTCTCTGAGTCTGTCCCATGGCCCTCAGTCTCCTCTCTGGCTGGCAAAGCTGTTGCAAAACCATCTTTGCCTCTAAGGCTCTGGCTTCACATAATCCCAGCCCATGTACAGGACGCCTTCCAATGTCTGCAAACACAAAACCTGAAAGGAGCCAGTCTGCTCCCAACCCCTTTGGGCTATTTGGGGAGCAGAGGCCACGGGGTGACAGGGGGTAGAGAATAGATGGCAAAGGGGGCAGAAGGCTGCTTAGCCCAGGGGAGCCATGCGAAACACTGGGGCATTGAAGGCACGTACCTCTTACAGTGGTGGTGTGATTTATTGAAAGCTTAAAGAAGGAATTGCCAGGCGCTCTTTGTTTCCATGGCACCATAAAAAATGGATGGGAAGTGACTGGGCTGTCTTGTAGTTTGAATGTTTCATTGGCATGTCGAGGAAACCTCCAGAGGATGCCTCGAGGGCATGAGAACCAGCTGATGGAATGTGCTAGTTTGTTAATTTAATAGGATACAGCGTTTTCCCTTAACACCGCACATGCAAATCAGGGTGGTGAATCAGGTCAGCGCGTCTCCCCTGCACTGGCACCTGGCTCTCACATGGCATCTCCTCATCTCCTGCACGATGCTGGGGTGCCTCAGCCCCCCCTGCAGCCCTCGGCAGGATCAGGCTGCGGGAGAGGTTTTGGACTCCAAAGTGTCTAGTGGGGAATGAGAAACAGTATTTGTGTGGTGTGAAAGCCAGCGTGAGAAACGTGGTGGTATGCAAGGCGATACCAGCTCCGCTGCCTGGAAGGGAAGGGATCGATGTGCTCATCGACAGGAGTATTAAAAAATTCAGGTTGCGTGTCATTCACTGGGGACTCTATCAATGATTCCTTCTATACGGTTAAGGAAAAGACATATCAGATTTGTTTGTGATTAGGAAACTTACTGTAGAATTTTCAAACCAAGGTACTGAATGCCATGGTCAGGACATGAGTCTCCTAAAGGTCACGAGGTGCTTCAAATCCCACAGAAAGGATATCAAGCTCTAATAAACTGCTTATACAAATTTAGAGTCCTTTCAATGAAACTGTTGTATTTTGA
Source organism: Vireo altiloquus (assembly GCA_013396875.1). Lineage (NCBI taxonomy): Eukaryota > Metazoa > Chordata > Aves > Passeriformes > Vireonidae > Vireo > Vireo altiloquus. Next base: position 570,038 of record VZRF01011487.1, on the reverse strand, counting down.
TCCCCATTCCAAAAGGAGGCTGGTGAATCCCACACAAATATTATGTATGAGTGTCTGTGTGTGCATCCTAAAACCCAATGCACAAGTCTTGTCTCACCTGTTACCGGAGGTGAATCCAATATTTCCACTGAGCTGAACTGCTAAAGCCTCATTTTGGGAAGAGTTCAGTCCTGTCACAGACACAGACTCTTCAGGGGTTAGACATAATCCAAAACCAATTTAATTCAGTGGAGCTTTGCACATTTAAACCAGCCAAAGACATTTGAACTCGATGACTTACCGTGCCCCTTGTCCTCACTGCAGCCAGGAGAGGATCCCAAGCTAAAGCTTTGCTCTAAGACATCCTGGACATCTGGAATTGCTGTCCTGGAGCAAGTATAATTTCATACTTCCTGAAGCTTTTGCAGCCATCCTGCAAAGCTACTGTGTGACACTGGGTGTGGGCTCCATGTCAGCAACCTGCCTGTGAGGTAGCAGGGACCCTGATGCTGGCACTGACATGCTTAGGTGCTCCTTGGGAAGTGACCTAATGGATCCCAGCCTGGCACATCCTTCACCTTGCCATGGGAATGGGAATGGGAGTGGGAATGGGAATGGGGAGTGCCTGCCATGTGTGGGTGGCTGGGCTGGCCCCATCCCAGCTACACCCAGCAGCCAGAGGGTTTCATTTTCTGTTGCCTGTTGGCTTCGTGCTCATCTTCCTCTCTGTGTCTTGTGCATTCCCAGAGTTTCCCTGGGTTTCAGGCTCTTTTCCCCACACTGGAGCTCTGCTGCTCCACCAGCCAGGGGGAAAAAATGGTGAAACATTCCCATCAAGCTGCAGAGGTGGGATCGCATGGTATTTTTATTGCTTTTGGCCTTATTTTTTAAACTGGGGAGGGAAATTACTAATTTCTATTGAGAACTTGCTGTTATGTGGGAAGCACTCTCTTTGAACTCAAGAGTTGTGTTTTCAACCACAGAGACCTTAAGGATCCTGGAAAAGAGGTTTTGTGCTCTGAGAGGAACTCCACCAACCCTCCCTGTGTCACCCCAGCTGCTCCCAGTATGAGCCAGGAGGATAAACACGCAGCAAGAACCTTTTCTAGAGAAAAGAAAAAAAAAAAGAACAACTGTCACAAAAATCTGACTGAAGCTCATTCCCAAACAATTCAGTGCCAGCTGCACAGCAGGAAAGTGGATCCAAAGGGACATTTGCAGCAGTTATGTTTGATCTCTTACACGCAAGAGGCCAGAGGCTGCATCAGTGCCAAGTCCTGCATCAGTACCAATAGCTGGCAGCTGAATGGGCCTCTGCTCCTGGCAGGACAACTGATCCTAATTTAAAGGCTAGGTGGTGAGGAATGGACCACACCTCTTTCTAATCAGTGATTAAGTCCTTTTGGTGCTGCATTTACTTTGTCTGACTCCCATGGTGTGCTTCCCCACGGCTACATTTGTGTTATGGTGGGGAGCTGCGGGCTTGAGTTAGCAGAGCTGAGTGTCTCTGTCATTTCTGGGGCATTTCCAAGCCAGCTAAAACCAGGATGTGTAAGAGCCCAGCCTGACTGCAAGTGCACAGCCAGACCACACAACACCCACTCGGACTTGAACCAAGTGCCTGAACCTTTTGGAATTCCTCCAAAAGTTGTTCTGCTCAGGGGTGGCATTTTAAATAGACAGCCTACGTGATAATCTGCTTGGGGACATGAGTTTTAGGTGTGTAGGGACTGCCTACCCTGGAATAGAGGGTGGATACTGCTGAAAATACTTCAATTTGTCCTCATAGCTGCTTTTCCATGACACCAGGATGTGTCCTATGGATTTCAAAACCTGCCTAAACCCAAGATAAATTAGCCAAATACTTTGTTTCAGCTCCTGTTCCCCTGTGTAAAGCATTTTTCGGTCTGTTTGCTCTATGTTCTCATTCACGAGGTGGAGAGGGAAGTGAAAATCTATCAAAGGAGATGTTACGAGAGGTTTTTCAGCAGCATGACTGTGACAAGACTGTGCCGTAGCTCTGTAGCACACTGTCTGTGGGACGCTTCAGTACAGCCGTGGAGACAGATGGCTGGTGCAAAGTGAAAAATCTACTTGCATCAAACAAACTATCCAGCAAGCACTCGTCAGGATCCTATGCAAAGCACGGCCAGTCTGCACCTGCACACCCATATGTACTTGTCCCATCAAGCATTCTCAACCATGTCCCTAGAGTGACAGCAAATCCACTTAGGATTTTTTTTTTCTTTTTTTCCCCATCACCTCTTCTACTCCAGGGGTTTTGAGAAGATGTACAGCACCCTGTAGCTACCAATTCCCAACATGTGTCCGGTTTAGCATCCTCTCCAACATGTGACACTGACCTTGCTGTGTGATGGATGCCAGACAAAGGGAATTAACCATTCCTCTGTTCTTATTTAGTTAGGAAGCAGTAACCTTTCAGTGCTCCCTGATGTACCAGATATGTCAGAGCATCCCACTCTGACTTCAAAGGAATGTCACAGGAATAGGAAGCACAGAACCAGCAGCAAAGCAATTAGTTATACGATCTGGTAGGGCAGTTCCCCTGCTCCACTTCCTAATGCCACTTAATGTGCTCCTATTAATGTTAAAACATGTGTTAAAAGAGATCAGGCACTGAGAAGTGAAGTCCCTCCTAGAAAGGACTGGACACCACTTTGATGTGGATTCACAGTGAAAACTCTGAAAATCCACAGGTGTGGATTTGCAGCAAAGTGAGGTAGAAGAAAAGAAACCAGCACAGGGAATGGATTTAAAGCCTGCGCTGGGGTGCATTTTCTCTTGCATGGATATTTCCCATGCAGTTCAGTTTATCTGAATTTAAACACAAGAGAATCAAACTCTCTTCCTGAAATCCTCCTCTCACTAAACAGTGGAATGTAGGAAATTTGCACTAGAAATGTAAATAGTCTCACAGCAGTGGGAAAAGCAAAGTCTGCCTTCCCTTAACTGTTTCCTACAATAACTATATTTCGTCTACGGCAAGAGATAGCCTGTGCACTGATTTATATTGATAAATATGAACTGCTTCATGCTAAATGACCAGCTGGCCACTGCCAAAGGTTTCTGCTTGCTTTCCTGTAGTTTGCTAATAATCCATTGCTCTCTACTAGCCCAGGATCAGTGCAGCCAACACCTGAATCTGGAACACCCTGCTGATAGGGAAAATATAGAGAGGATTTATGCTGCAGGAATCCTGTTTCTAAGCCCTTCTAATATCCCAGCCCTGTCCCTGCAAAGCTGGGCCCCTGCTTTACACCAAGTGCACGTTCCCCTTTCACCACATGTAGGAGCATTTCAGGACAGCTTTCTCTAAGAGGAGATTTCACCTGACACCTCTACAGGTTAAAGAGGGACAAGGAAGGAGACAGGCACCCAGCTCAGCTGTCTTGCTCCTATCCCATTGACCTGACACTGCAGAGAGCCAAGTAAATAACGAGAGCATCAAGAGTGCAGGAATGCCCAGAGGTTGGTGGTCCTACCTGGTCCTGTAAATCTGGCCCTTATTTTAGATTTTTGGGAATTGTTTTGGTATCGGTGCCCATGCCTCTGGGGAAACATTGCTGCCCCTTGACAGGTGAAGAAGGAGTGACGGGTTTGTTGTAAACAGCAGATTCACCCTTGTGAGTCTGCTCCTGCCCCAAAGGAGGGTGTTCTCCTGCTGCCTGGTGAGTGAGACCTGCTGACACCAGCCACATCCAGGCAGCTTTAGCCCGTGAAGATCTGAACCCACATCTGCGTTAGCAGCATTAAAAACCTGGAAATATGTTTGCACTGTCCACTGCTCTCCATTATTTACTGCTCTGGTGTTCAAAGGCTCCACAGGCTTAAAGCAGACATGGGAAAATAATGATCTGCCAAACTATAGCACACAGTGATTGCAACCAGCCCAATCAACCACATCCACACTACCCATGGGCAGAGGGGTGGATGCTGAGCCCCTCTACATGAGCCCTCAGATTTCTGTGCAACAGAATTGCCTAAAGCCTGTGTTTGGAGAAACAAGGAGAAAAGGATTATCACCCTCCCTCCTTTGGCTTTTCAGGCTGGGAGTGCTCCGGGGCAGGACCTTCCTGGTTGTTTGTATAGCAGCTCAAAGGGCTCTGGAGCTTTGCTGTTCCTTGCAGGGGCAGCATCGTGACTGCTGGGTTAGCATGGGCTGGTTTATGTTTTTCTTTGTCCTTTCCATGCCCTGATTTCAACATCGAACAAGGATCAGCCCTGTAGCAAGCACGGGGATGTTTTCCTACCATTGCCCTGGGTGATGGGCGGATCCTGCAGCAGCACAGCAGGTCGTGGTGGCTCACCCTGTCCTTAGAGGGTGCAGGGGATGCCCAGCATGGTGTCAGGAGCAGGGCTGCCCAACTCACCTCCCTGCTGCAGAGAGGAAGGTGTTGCTGGTGCTGAGAGGGGGCAGAGTCAGTGGGAGATGGAGGGAAAACACTCACACCAGCATCCCTGCAAATGAGGGCAGCCAGGGACAGTGCCTGCTTGTAGGAAGGAAAAAGAAGGGAAGATGAAGCAAAGGAAGAAACAGAAGGTTTCTTCCAGGAACAAAACCTGTAAATGTGAAAGGTGTGTTTCCCCCAAAGCCATTATTTTCTGCCAGCATGTGGGAAGCACAAGCTCTCTCCTTGTGCAGGTGTTTAGTGAGTCCTACAGCTCACACAACAGATTTAGGCTTGTGGCTCTTTGAGCTCCCCTCCTTTTTCTCCCTAAAGTGCCCTCCATGCTCAGCTTTTTATTCTTTACGTCTCCAGCTCTAATTAGCTTTTCTCTCCTGCTGTTTCTGATGAATTGCTCTGGTTTTTTTTTTTCATATCTTTGGGGCCCCGCTGCTTCTTGGGGAGCTAGGCTAGAGAGTTATATTTCTCATCCCTCTCAGTCATTATGAAAGAGAATCTTCTCAGATGAGGACATTCATTAAACTGATTTGGGATGCCTGGTCTATCTTCACTCTGTGTGTTTGCATTAGTGTGGGTAAAATAATTAAAATGCACAGGAAGTTTAGGCTGGAATAATCAGAAAGGCTGGCCCTAACCTGAGGAAATTTGGGGGCAGGGTGCCTGTTTACTTTTTAATAGGTGCCTCTACTTTAATTGCAAAACATATTTGAGTGAATTGTTCTATTTATTCCTGTATCTTTACATGTCAGGGTGTGTGGAAGACAAAGAAGATGAGACCCTGCACTTGGAACTGTGTACCCCCAAACCCTGAGGTCACCGTAGGACCTTGACATTTAATAAAACCTTGATACAGATATGGTGGAGAAAGGAGGAATCCTTATTTACGCTATTAATTTGCACCTCTTTAAAGTTCCCAGACTCTGACTTCTCTTCACAACCAGACAAACTCAAAAATCATTTCCAACATAAAAGCAGAGACGAACCTATTTAGAGGAGACAGGATTTTAAGGGAGAAAAATACGGAAAATTTTAAACACAAGGAGATGACAGTGCCAGGAGTACCTTTTTATTCTGCTGATGGAGTAGACAAGCAATCCCTGCGATACACCCTGCTGTGGATGAGCACAAGAATAGGGTGGTTTCAGTGGGCATAGATCTGGGAGCCACAAAACCTCACTTTTGCCACAGCACCTCTAAGCCTGGATCAGCCACCTCCTCTCTATATTGCTCATACCAGTTTGGTAACACTTCTACTTTTTCTTCTTTATGTGTTGGTTTGGAAGAGCCTTGGGGCAGGGATGGCTTTTGGGGCACAGGGCTGCTGATGCTCGTCAGCCCCACATGAGGACTGAAAGGTGTTGGTGCCACTGGTGATGGCTGTGGGAAAACCTGGCTCCATCAGATGCCACTGAGGTCCCTTCTTGCCCGTGGAAGTGAAATGGCCACAGCTTGCATGAGCCAAAGGGAAGCTCACAGGGCCCAGGGAAAGCAGAGCACAATTAGTCTGGCCTGGCTCTGTGCTGATGTGCCTCATTGGCTCTGCGCTGCTGTCTGTGGGTGAGCAGCTCTGTGGGCATGTGTTCAGCAGGAGAACCAGGTTCACTTCAAGGCTTTGCACATAAATGGGCTGCCTTGGGCTGGCTTACACTGAGGCACCAAGCCAGGGCAACCTCAGAGACCATTTAGAGTCACAAGTGACTGAAGGCTAACCACAGAAAGGACTGGACTGGCCAGGACCTCAGCAGCTCCTACAGCCTCCATCTGCTGTGGCCTCTGGAGGGGTTTTGCACCAGGCAAGCTCTGCTGGTTCCCTTGATGCCTTAGGTTTTAACTTTTCTCTGTTCCCAGCCCTGCAGTGCCCAGTGTAACTCTGCAGTTCCCTGGAGCTCGTTCAGTGCTGTTCTCTCATGCTCACACTGACATAACAAAGCCTCTCCAGCTCGCTCTCCAAGGACACCCAGACCCTCCTGGGCCCAACAACTGCAAACCTTCATCTTGGCGAGAGGGGGGCAAGCTTGGGCAAATTCCATCCTTGCCTGGCTTCTGCTTGGGCAATTGATGCTGATATCAAAGTGGGAAGAACTCGGGAGCTGTCATTGTCCATTTTGGGATGCACTGAGGCAGGAGCCTCTGGAGCCCAGAGTGTACCTCTGAAGGCCTTTCAAATCAATCCCTCCTTTATTCATTTATTCCTATCTAGTCTCTATTTCTAGGTAGCCATTTAAGGCATCACCCTCCCTGTGCAGGATCCTGCACCAGGTCCCAGATGGGCTTGGAGAGAATGATCTCACAGAAGGGACAAGGCACATGCAGGCACCAGAGAAGGGTGATGTGGCACAAGGCAGAAAGAACAAGTTTCGTGCTCTGTGTGACCCAGTGCACTTTGTGCCAGCCCTCTGGCTCGGTGGCCTTTGCTGAGGACATCAAATGTTCCTGTGTGCATTTGCTCCAATTGTGTCTCAAATAACAGCAATGGATTTTGAGAGTGAGACTCAGCTGTCTTTAGGAAAATATTTGCATCTCAGGCTGCTGTCCTTGCTCCTCAGTAGACACTTGGCCAGGGTTCAACTCATCCCAAAGGAGAGGTCTCCAGTGAAGGAAATGGATAACACACTGTGAATGGTTCCCACCTTGCATTGCCTCTCAGGAGAGCAGGAATGGCTGCCTCAGGTGGAGATATCCAAGCTGCAGGAGCCTAAACCTAAGCTGCCTCACGTGACAGGGAACCTGCTGGGGTCCAGGATGGCAGAGCTGGGGGTGCAGAGCACCTGCTTTGGGGTACTCAGTGTCAGGATCCCATCAGCAGGCAGGCAGGAGGGGTTTTGTTTGAAAACAGTGTGAGATGCACAAATAGTCCAGTTCCACGGGAGAGACAAAACATGTGAGTGTGGGTGTGTGTTTGTGTGTGTCCCTGTGGGTGTGAAGGAGACAGAGATACCCAGGGAGAAGGAGAGGGACAATGAGAAGCAGGAAGAGATGATTTAGGACCATTCCCAAGGTATGCCCTGTACTTTCCTCCTCTCCAAGGTCTTGGCACCAACTTGTTTCTCTGCAGAGAAGCCAGAGGTGCGTTCCTCCAAAGTGATACTCTATCAAACAGGAAAGCCATTTACTTTCCGCTGGCTCTGCAGATTTTCAGTGCCTGCAACTGCAGACCTAAAAGTTTATCTTACCAGAGGAATTTATATGGGGCTGTGAGATGGGCTGGTGTTATATGGCTCTAAGTAGTTACATGAAGCCTCTGTGGGCTAATAAAACAGTATTAATTGTATTGCTAAGGTTGCATTTTAAACATTAAATTATGGATAGCTTGATAGCATCGTGAAAGCCAGCATCTTGACATGACCTAACCATTATCTATGGAAATGGCTAAAATGCCTTTTTGCAATGTACTCTGGTTGATTTAACTCTTTGAGGTGACACTTAACACTAAATTATTTCCTCTGGCAGAGGGAGAGCAGAGAGGGCTTCTCCTCCTCCTTCCCCTTCTTCAGCATCCCTATTCTCCGCTTGTGCTGTTTCTGAACTGCTTTTAACCTCCCCAGCTTACTTTAGCTTGGAAATGGCAAATGGGGGGGAGGAACACAAGCCCAGATCTCAGACCATTCCCCACTTTGTCCTGTGCATCTCTGAGGGTGCATAGCAGAGGACCCTGGGAACGGTGACAGCAGGAGGTGAGGGATTGCAGGGAAAGGCTCAGAGGAAGCTCTAACACAGTGGGAGTGGGCCCTGGAGAGGTCCCTGCCCAACTCTGCCCCCAGCCCATTTCAAGGAAGAAATGAGAGAGGGAATGCACCGGCCCCTGTTAATCTAATTAAAGGGGTCAGCCCTAAAGGCTAATTACAACACATCCAGTGTTAAAAGCAATTCTTCCCTCCTGTGCTGGTTTAGGGGTAGGGCTGCAGCAGAACCTTTCATGGCTGGGAACACCATCTACTGATGGGAAAAGAGGCAAATAAGAATGTGCGGTTTTGCTTTTATTTATTATTGCTATTTATTTTAAGAGATTGATGGGCTCATCACTGGAGGTGACCAGCTGAGGAGCAGGCACACATCCCCAGCGTGTCAGGCGAGTCCCAGCCCCAGTGCCACTCCCCTGTTGCCCATCCCGGTGTTTTCCCTGTCTCCCACAGCAGGTGAGGTGCAGTGACTGCGGTGGGAGCCGGGCTGGGGGCACATTCCCAAGGCAGCAGCCCGGTCCCGGCTGGCAGCCCCGGCTGTGTGAGGCACAGCTGGTCAGTGGGGCGGCCGCAGGGACCCCGCCGTGCCCGGCATCCCACGGCTGACGTGTCACACTTGGCAGCTCTGTGTTTGCAAAGCTGCAGCTCCGAAATGTCCCCGCTGACCCCGGCAGAGCAGTCGGCACTCTGCTCCCACTGCTCCCCCTGTTCCTAATGCTCTCACTGCAACCACTGCTCCCACTGCTCCCCCTGCTCCCACTGCTTCCACTGCTCCCACTGCACACCCTCTCTCCCTGCTCCCCCTGCTCCCACTGCTCCCCCTGTTCCCAATGCTCTCACTGCTCCCGATGCTCCCACTGCTCCCACTGATCCCGATGCTCCCACTACTCCCACTGCACACCCTCTCTCCCTGCTCCCCCTGCTCCCACTGCTTCCACTACTCCCACTGCTCCCCCTGCTCTTGATGCTCCTACTGCTCCGATTGCCTCCACTGCTCCCCCTGCTCCCACTGCCAGCTCCTGAGCTGCTCAGAGACCCAGCTGCAGTTCCCAAACCCCTAAGGGGGTTTTAAGAGAAGCCCTTGGCTCACCCCGAGGCTGATGCATGCAGGAGACATTAAACACAAAGGAAAGGAGAATTATATCTTCTGCCACCATCCCTGTGGTCCCTGTGCAACACTGCCCTGGGTGCAGCAGGGTCTCTGCCAGGATGGAGATCCCCATGCCTGCTTGGATCCATGCCACGAGCCATGGAACCTCCTGCCCTGTTTCCTCTTCATTCAGGAAAACCTCCATACACTGGCAGACGTGAAAATGAAATGCAAATCTCTACTGCCCATGGCTCACAGAGCACACCTGTGCACCATTGCAGCATGAAAACCCCAGTTGTGGCCTCTAGGAATCAGACAAAATAGGTAAAGGGCAAAAACTCATGCTCTGGTGACCTTGAATTTCTATACAAATAAAGCTACTTGGTGGCTTTTTTAACAAAAGGAAAAAAGTCTTTTCACAGGTTGCTGTCCCCTGACAACATTTTGACATCAGAGACCCATCATGCCTCTTGTATTATGCAGCGCTCATTTATCTTGGAGCCAGTAGCAGCTGCTCATGTTACAAGTGGGAATTTCTTCCCTTTGTTTTCCTCAATGTTGCTCCCCTGAACTTCAGTTCAAGGGTTGATTTAAGTGGATCTGCATTACAGACTGATGAGATATGTCCAGTGAGTGAAACGACTAAACATGGCGTGTTTAATGTCTTTGGTGGATAGAGCTCACCACTCATTTCTGGGTACTTCAATGAGCTTTGCTTTGTAGACTTTTCATAGTCTGAGAGCTGGGTTTATGTGGTACAAAGTGTACCCAAGGGAGGTACACTGGTGCAAAATGTATGTAAGAAAGTCATCATGTTCCCCACAACCCCCTAAGACCCCTGTTACAAAGCAGCTGCCCTGGGAAGCCAAAGTGTTACACGAATCAGCCCGGGAAAGAAAAGCCCTGAACAGGGGCCCAACAAAGAAAGAAAATAAGAAAGATAAAATAAAGATAAAAGAGAAAAAGAGAAAATAAGGAAACCCTGCCACAAAATCCCAGAGGATGATATATGGGAAATGTTTTGCAAAAATGTTTACATTTGATTTATAAGTTTGAGAGCTGAGATTTCTCTTCTTGGAGCACAGAGGAGCCATCCAGATGCCAGTGGGACAGGAGAAGATGAATGCATGTACCATACTTTTCCCCTATCCCTGTCAGTGTTCAAGGCCAGGCTGGATGGGGCATTGAGCATCCTGATCTAGAGGAAAGTGTCCCTGCCCATGGCAGGGGGTAGGAACTGGATGAGCTTTAGGATCCCTTCCAACCCTAAAACCAATCTCTGTTCTGTGAAAGATCAGCTGTGTCCTTAGGGTGGCTCAGCCCTCTTGCACGACTCACAAAACTGTTTGTTGAGCTCAGAGCTTATTCAGGAAAAACTACCAAAACCTTCATTCAGCCTGAAATCCTCTGTTTGGTGTCAGACTGGCAGCCCCATGGAGAGCAGCTCCAGAGCTGCAGCTGTTGGGGGATTGGTTGGGTCTCTGGGTGGACTCAGGGAGGATGCCCCATCCAGGATGATGCTCCTGAGGGGACAGGGCTGGTGACAGCAGTGCTGCATTAGCTGGTCCATCATGTGGGCCATGCTGAGGCTGCCTGGCTGGGCTGGGATGAGCCAGCTGGCCCTTCTGTCAGGCAAGTGGTGCGTGGCTGAACCCTCATCCATGCCCAGGCTCTGCTGGTCTGTGCAGTCTGGATACACAGAATTCAGCCAGCTGGCTCTGGGATCACCACTGTGGGCTGAAGCACAGCTCCCAAAGGCAGAGAAATGCGACCCAAAGAGGCTGAATCCCTCCCTGACTTGCATGTTATTTGGGATCAAGGGTCAGTTTCTCCAGAGGTAGTGGGAGCTTCCTGTCCGGTTCCTGCTGCTGCATCCCAAAGAGATGAAAGGCAAATCTCTGGCAAAAATTATGGCAGAACATGGCCCGAGTGTTTGCAGGAAGTCTTGGAGCCTGTTCCTTGCTGAGAGGGGGTTGCTGCAATCCTACGTGAACCGTAACACCAAGGCAGCATCTGCACAAAGCACTGGGAAGTGAAACCAGCACTCCCCACCCAGCTCTTTTCCCTGGTTCCCAGGCTGACGGAGACAGCCTGGCTCATCTTTACAGCCACAGCCTCCCTCTGTTCCCAAGGTCTGCTCGCCCTCCTGGCTTCTTCTTTGTTCTTCAGACCACCAGGACAGAGACACATGCAAAGCCAGCCCTGCCCTGGCTCTGCAGTGGTGGTCTCCATCTCCCTTCAGCACAGACTTATGAGTTTATAAGCAATCATGATTTCCTGCTGCCACTTGCTTCTACTGCACAGGCCTTCTGTGATTTGCTTGGAACCCCAGCAGATATCCATCAAGGACAATTCCTTTCCAGCTGGCATTACGTGGGTGCCTCTGATGGTGGCTGGTGGTCCATTAATCTGCTTCTCAAAGAGATGATTTGCTTCTTGGCCTTTTAGCAACAGCGAGTTCATGCCTTTTTATGACCCTCGGTACCTCCTCTTCAGGGGGTGGCTTGGAATACCTTTATGGAGGGTTGGTATGGATGAGCATCTCTGTGACACCATGTGTTGTGGCTTAGTCCAGCACTGCAGTGACAGCAAGGGGACACCAGTCCCACCAATGGGTGACCGTCGAAAGATTTAGCACTTGGGTTTGGAGTGGCTTCTGAGGGTTCAGATGCTTCTCTGAAGCTAAGCCAAACCCCTTTGGCCTTGAAACTAGCTGGGAAATATAATGAGATTAGGCTGTCAAGTGTGATTTATGGTTTATCCTTCTTCCAGCTGGGTCAAAAATACCACAAGTGCAGCTTCTTTGAGAGAGCACCGGTGCCTCTGCTCTCAGACCGAGCCAGCGAGGGGAGGACAGGTGGGCCTTCCTTTCAAGTCAGGGGCTGATTATTGATTTGGGGAAGTTCAGCTTGTGCTCCTGGCCTGTCTGCAGCTGGGTACATCTGCGTCTTGATCACACACTCTGGGAATGGGACTCGCCCTGACCCTGATGATGAAGGTGATACTTTGGGGACACTGCCGTGATCCTGCTGCTTGTCCTGGTTCACAAGCTCCTTATAGACACCAGATTTTGCCTTCAGCCTCCAAAGAGCTTCCTTGCTTTCCCTGCTGTGCCCCCAGCTCAGAGACAACGTGCAGATCACCCACTGCTGCTGCTGGCAACTTCCACCCTCTTTCTGTTCCTGCTTAAAAATATGGGTTAGCAAAGACCTGATGTTTTAAAAGGGTTTAAGCTGAGCCCCAGCTGCTTCAGAACATGAACTAGGGGTCCATTGCGTGTGCAGTAGAGCTACCAGAGAGATGAAAGCAGCCAGTGACAGGGGACTGGGTAAAGTCATCTCAGCCAGCCCAGCTGGCGCTAGAAAAGGGCACAGATCCATGACCTGAGCCTTCTCAGGCCACACTGTGGGGCACCTCTCAGGACATTTGCATCAAGCCACAATCTCTGTCACTGTGAATCAAATCAGGCTCTGGGAATTGTGAAGAAGTGGAGAACAGAGCAGAAAATGTCATTGTGGTGCTGCAAATGTCTCTGGAGCATCCACATTGACTCAGTGGATGATTCAGGTTCTAAGGGAGCTTAGGATGTTGTTGTCAGTAGTTGGTGACATTTTGGTCCCACAGTACTGGGAGGAAATGAGATGTTTGGGAAAGATTCATGAAAAGTAACACGGGTGGCTGAAGGCCTGGGAGGACAGTTGCTCCAGTTTGGAAAATAAATGGTCAGAGATAGAGGAAAAGCCCAGAGAATTCCTGAGGGATGACTGATGGCTCATTGTCTGGTATAATGGCAGAATTAGTAGCAATGGACAAAACAAGAAGCTGGCAGGTTCAAAAGCTACATCCTCCTGCTGCCCTACTCTGGGATGCGGGTGCAGCTGGACTCCCAGAGGCGTGATGTGACCAGCTGTGAAACTCATGGGAAGGCACCAAGCTGACCTTCCAGCTGACCTGAAGAGGATGGCATGGCCTCAGCATAGCTTTCATACAGAGTTGATTTTTTAACCCCTGTGCTGAAATCTTTTGGAAGCTGTATTTGTACCAGTGAAACCCCTATTTAATTACAAAACAAGCTAACAACCACTGAAATTAGCAAATTAATATCGTTACTATCAGAACCCACGGCTATACCTTGAAAATTCAACCACGCCCCTTCTCAGTGGTCCCAGAACCCCAGTCCTCATCACTTTCCATTTTTTATAAGTTCATAGTGCCCCGAAAAGGACACATACTGCAAACTACTTTTCTACCTCTGTCTTGTAGGGTGAATTTGCTGATGTCCAGTGGGGTTTAAACTCCAAAAGCAGCTTCTTCTGGTAAGTGGTGCTGGATTCTTTCCCTGTTAGTAAGAAATTAGCTCAATATTGTCAGCTTTATACAGGTTTTTATTCTTAGGACTGATGGGGCTCAGATGGGCTGAAACATTTTGCTTAACAGCCATTCCATGGGGGAACTTGAGGGATTTGAGCCTACACATCCCTCCTGGTGTCATCTCCGTTTTGGTGGCTGGGGCACAAATCACAGAATCACAGAATGGGTTGGGTTGGAAGGGACTTAAAGATCATCCAGTTTCAACTCCCTGCCACAGGAAGGGAGATCTTGCACTTGAGCAGGTTTCTTGGGGCCACATCCAACCTGGCCTTGAACACTGCCAAGGATGGGGCTTCCACAACCCCTAAAAAGTTTTTTATGTAATTTTTTTTTACAAAATTATGTAAATTTCATATCACAGTGGATTTTCACTGGCTCTCCTTTCAGCCTTCAGTAGGGAGACAAAGATATGAGGCAAAAATTATCTTTTCTTAACCATTCAGAATTCTGTGCATGTTTTGATTTTAATTTTGCTTTTCTAACTTTTTTATTTCTCTTTCCTTTTTAAATATTTTTTAAAATTTATTACTTACGAAAGCAAACCAGTCAAACATCTATGGAATTCCTTTTTCTTCCTTTCTTTTAAGTAGCACCCCAGAAACTCTAACCACCCTGATCCTTACTGCTTTCAAAGAAACATTTTTAATTCTTCAGCGGGGCGCAGCTTTCCACTTCACAATATATTTTGCTTCCCGATTTCTCAATGGGATTTTTTCCAAGCAGTGCTTAAAATCAAGAGCGCTTCTTTTGTCTGCGAACGGCATTTTTAAAAATCCTCGATTGATGGAAAATCTCCCAACTTTTGTCTTGAACGGCACAAAGAAAAGAAGCATTTGGAGGTTTGTGCTGCCGGCCGGGTGTGTGAGCAGCTGCAGCTATCGAGAGCCTCTTCAGCAGCTGTGAGCAGGAGCCCCAAGTCAGCTCTGGCCACATCTGCCACCACACACTTGTGGTTTTTTGCTGCTTAAAGCAATTTTTAACATCCCTGTGTCCTGCAGTTTGTCCTCATCTGGGTGCAGTAGCTCCTGTGGCCGGACCAGGCCTTTTGCAGGTGCCTGACCTCACCTGAGCCTCCTCCTCCAGGGGCAAGGGGATGCTGGTGACCCCAAAAATGTCCCTCGAGCCAGAGGGGCTGTTAGTGGCAGATGGTCCCCGTGCACCTGGGGCCCTCCATGTGCCACGAAGGGCTGCAGCCCAGCAGGACAGAGATGGAAAGCACAGCTGTGGAGGGGCGGCACGGCCGTGGCTGAACAGCTGGAAGCATCCACGGCCCTTTGCTCTTTCCTTCCTCCCTCTTCCAATTAATTTGCTTCCTTTTTCTCCCTTTCTTTCCCTTTCTCTATTGCTTTCCTTCTTTTGATTTCACTTTTAAATTTGTTTTCTTTTTTCTTGTTCTCTTTTAATTTCCTTCTTTTTTATCTTTCTTTCCCTTTCTATTTTCCTTTATTTTTCCCTTTCTTTCTTTTTCATTTCTTTTTATGTTTCTATTTATTTTCCTGGGGTTTTTTATTTTTGGCCTCTTTCTTTCTTTCTCTTTTTCTTTCTCTTTCTCATTTTATATTTCTCTCTATTTTTCTTTTTTGTCTATTTTTCATTTTCTCTTTTTTTCTTGTCTTTTCCTCTTCCTTTTTCTCCTTCTTTCTTGCCTTTTTTTTGATCTTTCTATCCTTTTCCTCTTTCTTTGCGTGCCACTCTCTCCTTCCTTCTTTCTTGCCTCCCACTCTTACTTAATTTCTCTTCCTCGCCCTTTTTTTCTCATCCCCCAGCCCTGTCTGGCTGTATTCCCCACACTCTCACCAGGGGATGCCGCTGTCTTTGCAGCCATTCCCGAGGCATCCTGGAGCTGTGGGCAGACCCCTGGGCCAGCAGTGCCTCAGAGCTCATTTGTGAGCAGCAGGGTGCTTTAATCGAGGGTTTCCCACCAGCAGCACAATTTCCATCCTTGAGGGAGCCCAGGGAGAGCACTGACGTGAGAAGGAGGAAATTATCCTGGGGGTGAACCACCTCGCTGCCACCTTCCTGCTTCACTGGCCTTGTCCCAGGGCAAATCCCCTTTTTACCTCTCTGGCAGTGATGGGATTGCTTGGGATTCTCCCCAGCAGGTCCACTCCAGCACCAGCTCCTGCCCTGGCCAGCACATCCAGGGCACAGCCTGCTTCAGACTGGTGAAGAGCATCTGCATCCTCCTGCAATGGCTTGGAAGGTGGCTAGAGGACTAATTTAATATAGCTTGGTCTCAGTTCTTTTAATTATGTCTTTATAGTCTTTTAATTAGCCTGAATCCTACTAATTTAAACCACTCTTGTTCGGAGAGACTTCTGCTGAGCAGCTGTTCTCGTTCAGAGCTTTCTCTGGGTTAGGAAGAGGAGCCTGGGATGTTTGCTTCTCCCCTTCAGGCTGTTTTTCTTATTTTGCTGCATCAGCAGAAGGTTGCAGAATAGAAATGGTTCCTCTGAGATAGAGGAACGTGACTTACAAACCATTATTTGTGTCTGGAACCTGTTTACAAGGTTCAGACAATAAGGAAAACCAACCCACGGTGTTTCCTTTGCATGCGATACTGCTCCAGTTTCCCTTCAAACAAGGCAGGGATTAGGAACTTCAAGGACCAGGATGAGAAGCTCATCTGAAAGGCAAAGCTTATCCAAAATAAGAAGTGTCCTGGCAGCCAGGCTAACTTCAAGGGAAAGCAATTGGAAAGAGCACTCCAGGAATTGCTATTTTATTCCTGCTGCATGCCAGACTGCTGGCTGCAAACCAGGCCTGTCCCAGGGGCTGTGCAGTCCTGAGAAAAAAATGAGGTTCCCTGGTGCACAGCACAAATCAAGATCCCAGCCTAGAAGTTCACATGAGCTTCAGGTCAGGTCAGTTCCATGAGGTGGCCCTGAATCCCCTTTGTCACTGAGCTTCAGGGTAAAAGAAAAAGGATTTACAAAAAAAGGCAGCTTTCTGCATCACCATCAGCTGGTGCTTCAAGCAATGTTGGGAAGTGCAGGGCTTGGGACCTCAGGGCTACTCCTCAGCTTCCAGCAGCACCCTTCACCCTGCCAGGGCTCAGCTCTGCTCTTGGCAAGCATGGGGTGTTGTCCAGCATCAGATTTTAACAGGAAAAAAAAAAAAAAGAGAGAAGAAAGACTGTGCAACAGCTGTGAGGGATTATCAGTGTGTATCATGCTGTCCTGCTCCACAAGAATAAAGTATGCTTTAAAGTTCAGGATGAGCATTATTTGACTGCATTTAATTGCTTGTGTCCCATCCTGGGCAGGGGCTGTGGCATGCCAGGAGTAATGCAAACACTCACAGGGGACAATCCCTGCTAAGAAATCAAAGTGCAAGGCAAGAGGCAGCAAGTGTGAGCCAGCCTGTTTTCCTCCTCTAATAATTCCTCCAAAACATTAGTCTTCCAAAAACAAATACTGTGGATGGTCCAGGGAATAGAAATCCATCACAGCGAGGCAAACAGACAGCCCTGCTCTTGCTGCAAGTCAGGAGGGAGGTGGGAAGAAAAGGGAGAGCCGAGGGGGAAAAGTGTCACCGTCGTGTGGCTCATTATCATGCCAGCTCTGGTTGTTGTCTGAGTTTATAATCCAGGCTCCGTGGTACCATAAGAGCTCATTAATTTGGAGCCTGCACTGGCGAGTCAAACGCAATTAAGAACAATCAAAGAAATGTCATCGCGAAATACGCTCCGCGGATTTCTTTTCAAAGTTGCAGTATCGCTGTGATTATTTGTGGTATGAACTCGCAGCGCTTCTCCAAACAGGCTGTGGTCATTCTTGCAGAAAGAGGAGCCCTTTGTAGCAGGAGTGCTGGCTCCGGGCGCTGCCGCCGGCGCTGGGCTGGCTGCTGCCGGGGTTTTGTCATTAGGAGGAGGTTCAGCAAAGTGCAGATAAGGACCGGGCTGGATTTTGCACACAAGAAAAAATAACTGACCTGTGAAAGCCAGTGCCAGCTGTCGTGGAGGTTACACAGTGCAGCTGGACCCATGTATAGATAAGGTTTATGGGTGATAAGAGTGCAGCGGTGGCTCGTGAACACACTGGCCTGGACACAGAGCTGGCGTAGAACTTCTTTAACCTGGTGTTTGTTTATTGTTAACTCCATGGATGAGACAATTTTATGTGTTATACCTTTCCCTAAGCAGCCCCTACCAGTCATTTACCTACAAAAAAAGAGTGTCCAGCCCCAGGTCTGAGGGTGGAGGGGGAGCAGGGCAGCCAGTGCTTTTCTGTGTGGTTACCAGCAGCCACACCAGGAGGGGCAGTGGGAAAGGGGACAGACCTCTCCTCCCTCAGCTTCCCTGTGAGCCCACCTCTGTGTACACCCAGGGGACAGAGAGGTGGAAAACAGCGATCCAAAAATTTCCACTGACCCTCTTTTTCAAGGGGTGAGTACTTCTTTGAGTAAGTATCTGTTCACTTGCCAAAACAGCTGGGAAACCAGATACTTCATGCTGCAGTACAACTAATTCCTGTTTGCTGATGCTTGGGATGCTTTTTGGGAGAACTGTTTTTCACTTTTCATCTGCTTTTAGACAAAGCATTATTAAATCTACTTTTCCATTGAGGGTAGGGAAAGAATACATTTCTGATTATGCTGAAGAGTTTTAAAGCTGTACAAGGGGATTGTCAATCTGAGAAATCCGTGCTGTGTGAGAGGAGCTCTACTGGGGGATGCTGAGTTGAAGGAGGGGTGTGCCTTGGCTTGTGTCATGGCTGGGAGTAAAACACATGCAAAACCTATGGCTGTGTGTTCTGAGTCCTTTAAGCAACTTGCCCAGACTAAAAGCACACTGCATGCTTTAGAGTCAGATAAAACACAAGATTTCCTGCTCATCCAGGATAAAGTTTGGTGGCAGGCAGTGCCACAGCCCTGGCTGTTTGCTGCCCAGCAAAGCTGGGATTCTCAGGAGAGTGAGATACCACGGAGAACCAGATGCCTGCATCATACTGACCTCTCTGCTTGCCAAAGGTGCTTCTTTTCCTTGGGTGGGCTGAGTTTTGCCAGCTGCTGTCATCAGTCAAGTTTACAGCCTTTACTGAAGCTTGAGGTGGCAACACGAGCACCCTGCCAAGCACCAGGGCGAAAGATTCACACCTCCGTGATGGTGTTGTGTTTTCTCAGGTCTTTTGCTGGTGCAGCCTTCAAATTCCTCTCGAAAGTGTGAGTCTGCCTGCAGGAGAAAAATATGTGAGAAAGGGATTTAACTGGTTGCCACCCATTAATTGCCCCATGGTGAAGGCCAAAAACCTCAGAGGAGATTCCTGCTATTGTTGTTATTAAAACTATTAGGCATAACAAGGATTTTCCATATTAAGGTAATACCTGAGTTGTAGGAACGTCCAGTCTAAAGTATAAAAAATTAGGGATATTACAATCTTAAAACCAAAACTAAATCTTTGGTAGGGATTTCTCAAAGCCAACACAAAAAACAGCTGAGAAAACCTCCTCCAAGCCAGAATCAAAGCCCTTCCTCAACTGGCCACTAACGTTTTATTACCTTTATTTGCATTTCTTTCCCACATCAGTCATCCCCAGGGTGTCCGGTGTTTCTTGCTGCAACCTGTAGAGGGAACTGTGCAATGTAGCAAAACAGCCCAAAATGGTTTGGTGTGGCCCTTTCCAGGAAAGAGTGTTCCTCACCCATCCCCTCCATCCTTAGGCAGACCTCACATTTTCCACTTACATCATTTGATCTCAGGTGGGCTGGCACCGGACTGGTTTTCCCAGGCAAGACAAGGTGTCCACGCTCCAGCTGTGGGCAGCAGAGAGAAGATGCAAAGCCCCCTCCGATTCTGCTTTTTTTTTTTTCTTTTTCTTTTTTTTTTTTTTTTTTTTTTTTTTTTTTTAATTAGAAACAGCTAGTTAGTGGAATCTGTCCATTGCTGTGACTCATGGTGTCTCAGTTTTTGGGGGCTGCCAGTAACAAGTTAGGAAAGGGCTGTTTCAACCCAGGGCAGAAGTGTCCAGACTTTCCAGGCCCCCAGCCAAGGGTGAGCAGAGCCCAGTGATTCTGGAGAGAGCAGAAGGCTCAGCACTACGGCCGAGGTTTGGGTCTTGTTTTATTGTTGCTCATGATGCTGAAATAAAATGACTTGGGACACTGTGGAACAACACAAGCCCCGTGAAAAGTGAGACCCTTCCCACTCCCCTCCAACCAAGGCTGTGGAACTCCTTGCTGGGCAGTCCAAGACCACTCTGGAAAAGCCAGGGAAAACAAAAACCTGCCCTGTCCATGCACAAAAAAAAAGCTCTGCCCAGCACAGAGCTCGGGGGGCTCTGCCCCTGCCCATCAAGGCAAGGGGCCAGGCAGAGCTTCAGATCCATCACTCTGCAGACATTTTCTGATTGCACGAGGTATCAGTTCTGTCAAACTTCAGCGTTGCTGATGTGGCAAAGCACAGCCTGACTCAGAGCCTCTTGAAAGCTGCCGAAAGATCTGACTGAGGCTGGAAAAACCACTGGTTTGGATCCACTTTTGTACCCATACTGATGATACGGAGGAAATGAGACCCAAGCTGGAAGTGACTGGTGCTGAGGTCTGCAGATGCCCCAACCCTCCCCTGGAGAAGTTCATGTGTGTCCAGAAAATGCAAATCTCCTTGGAAAGGGATAAAATCTTGTCATGGTGGATGAGTATCCTCTTGCCTGAATTTCTCTTAATTCCTCTTGGAAATTTGGAAAAAACCGACCCAACAACTAAAGACAAACAAAGAAACAAATGAAAGAAAACCTCCCTCCAAATATTTATTTGGTGGAACTTACAAAGTTAAAAAAATAATTCTATTGGGTTTTAAGACCTGCAATTTTTAACATTTCTTGGAGGACTGAAGCCTTGAGCATCCTGTGTTTGCTCCCTGCCCTACAAGACAGTGCAATGCAGAGTTCCCCTAATTTTTGATTTTATTTTCTTTATCAAGCAAATCAGTGTGTAAAGGTAAGGAACAAATCACCACTACCTTGCTGAGATTTTTAACTTTACTCATCAACACTGTCTGTGCAGTGGAGAAAAAAGCCCATCCCATGCCATGATCCCATGCCATGATCCCACTCTCTCTTGCAAGGGACCTTTTCCAGATTTCCACCCCATCCTGTGGGCAGTGATGGTTCTTCATCCAGGTTGGATGGGGCTTGGAGCAACCTGGTCTAGTAGAAGGTGTTCTTGGCTATGTCAGGGAATGAGATGATCTTTAAGGTCCCTTTCAATCCAAACCATTCTGTTGATGCCAGAATGATTTTTTGCTTTTTCTTTTATACCCCTCTTACATACTCTTTTATATAGTTTTATATATTCTTAGTGCTTTTAGCCTACATACTTGTACCTTTCCAAGCCTGATAACTCAGCTCAGCCCCACAGCACTGTTAAACCAGGAGACCAAACATCCTGGGAGCCCCAGACACCAAGGGCCTCTCCAGAACATATTTTTGTAAACTAAGACAGGTCCATCGAGGGGGAAAGGTTCCTCAGAATGGGGGGTCCACTCGAGCCTCTCACTGGGGAATCTTTGATAAATATGCTAATTTTTCAAGGCCTATAATTGTGTGTATTTCAGTGTGACAATGTGCATGCATTTTCAGGGCATTCCACCTGGATGAAGTGCTCTACCCAAGGATCCTGAAATAAATATCAAGACAAAAACTCCTTTTCCCCATAAACCGTGTTTTGATTTTAATTTTAAGACCAGGGAAAGGCAACACTGTGAATCTGTGATTTTTTCCCATTTACAGCCACCGGACCCTGGTGGTGGTGGGACACGATTTGACTTTGGCAAGTGAATGGCAGCCAAACACACACTAATCAGAGGCTTCACAGGCTGTGGTGATGGCTTTCATCTGGCCCATTTTCAGGGCAGAATCGGGGGTGAGGTGTCAATCTTTCCTCCTGCTCTTAACCTCTCCGAAGGGAGCAGGAGCCCTCGCTGACATTAAAGACAACCGAGTGAAAGGGCACGAATATAGGCCAGACTTTATATAATTATATAGGGAGGAAAACTGGGATGTCTCTTTGTAGAGGCTGGGAATGTTCCACTGGAAAACTAGGTTAGACTGAAAAAAAGAAAGAGCCTCTGTAACCCAGAAATAGCTGGGAGGTTTAAGTATAATTTTCCAGCCCTGTGTTATTATGGTGCTAATTCAGGTCTGAGAAATAAATGTAGGTAAAGGTCTCCCAAGGTCAAGAGGAGAAGCAAATCACATTTACAGCTTCCTTTTAATAAAAATCTCTTCTCCTGATTGAAATTCACATGACATTGGTCCCCTTCAGTGTCTGGAGGAATCTTTGTGTTTAATTGATCCAATTATTAATTAATAAATGTAAAAACAAGGCCGTTCTTTGGAGCTGCCTGGAGCACATCCTTTCACCTGAAAGGTGAGTTTTAGGAGCAAGAAGAGCCTGGAGGTCCTTCATATGCCCTGGGAGCTGAGATGGAGGTAGCCAACAGAGAACTTGGAGCAGGAATGGGTGGATGCTGCTCCTCCTCACAGCAAGGAGCTGTGATTTCAGCCTCCATCCCTGCAGCCTTCCCTCAGGCAGCGAGTGATGGCACAGCTCAGGCCTCAGGAAACCCAGAACAAGCTCACTGCAATGCTTCTTGCCCTTTGAATTCACATTTATTTTTAATTTCTGTGAGGCTGATGAAGATTAGCTCCCTTCACGGAGCACCGCCCCGCAAAGTGCTGCACAAGAAGGTGTTGCTAGGAGAACAACCTCAAAACCACATCAGCTCTCATCAGTCCACAAAATCCTGCTTTTTGCCTAGAGCAAAGTGGCCAGAGCTGCCAACATCTCTGCCCTGTCATGGGAGGAGATTTCTAGAAATGTCAGTGATGCAAGGGAGGATGAGGAAGTCAAGTGCAACGCTTTTTCTGGGAAGGTGAGACATTTCCCTCGTCTGAAATGTCTGTATTTAAACAACTGCTAGGAAGCTGGGCAGAGTAAAATGATCTGGTCATGCTGACATCAGAGCCAAGAACACAAAGCCTTGTTGCTTTGGCATTTTCCAACCCTTCACTGCCCATAAGTTCCCAAGCAGAGTGTGCATCTCTGTGGGAAACACCAGCAACTGGGCCTGCTTCCAATGAATGACCTCTTGGACAGTGGCTGGATATCTGGGAGCAGTTTCATCATACTCTGAAGCAGAAAAACTGATGTCCAGACCTGAGACAAGAAGAAAAATTCATGTCTCTAAAGTCAGAGCTCAGGGCAGGAAAGTGCAATGGTAGAAATGGCTGAAACGAATTGGAGGAATTTTGGGTTTTGACAAATTTGCTCTGGACTTTCTTCTTTCTTAAAGGTCAGGCTTTCACTGGGGCTTGAATTGTTTTTAACTTGGTTTCTTTAGAACATGGAGCACTCCAAGGGGCAGAGGGTGTCTGGGGCAGTGAGGCTGATGAGGATTTGGGAGGGGAGCAAGGGCAGGAGGCAGGGCACTGGTGATGTGCAGAGCCAGAGGGGAGCAGCCTCCAGAAGCCCTGCACGGGACCACTTGGGATTTAATTGCTTTTCTCCTTGGACTGTTTCTCCTGAGTGTGGTTTCAGCAGCCCTGCCAAGTCCACTGATCTGCCCAGCCAAGGCTGCAGGCTGAAAAAGGGTAAATAATCCCAAGCAGCACTTCTCACTGAAAATTGCTCCTGGAAGACAAAACACTGTCCCTTCTGGTTTTTATCTCCAAAGAGACGACAGGTGGTAACTCTTTTCTTCTTCTGAGATGAGTTTAAATCCAAACCCTGTAGATTTTTAAATAGAAGAGCTCAGGCTTTGCTTTTTACAACTGATCTCCTCTAAATACATCAAGATGACATTTCTTTGGCAAACCTGAGCAAGGCTCAGGCTAGATAAGGGGTGGGTAGGAAGCTAAATTCTTGGACATCCTACACCTGGTTGGATGAGGCTTTGAGCTGCTCTGGTGGAAGGTGTCCTGGCCATGGCAGGGGCTTGGAACTGGATGATTTTGAAGATCCCTTCCATCACAAACCATTCTATGGTTCTACGATCTACAAAATCTCAGCTTTTGAAGAAAAGTCCCTAAACCCCCACACCTTACAGCAAGATTTTCATTCTGCCATTTGCACTGCAGGTCTTCAAAGGCCAAAAGTGATTTAAAGGCCAACCAAGGTTTGCCCTGGCTGGTGCAGAATGCGTAAGGTGGCACAACATGAGATGTGAAACGAAATGAAATCAGAAGTACCAGCAAGGTCAGCCGTCACCGTGGGACGGCAGGTAAAAATCAGAAGTCTTGGAGAATTTCCTTGTGTTTTTCTCTCCTGTATCATCCCACACTGGGACAGGAGACAGGGATGGTGTGTGAACAGTCTAGTGAAGAGTTTTGCTTGGGCTGGAAGGAGATGAGTGTCTTAGTTTAAGCAAACACAGAGGACCTTGAAGCCACAGATATTTTATCATCTGGGAGCAATACAGCTGCAACCTCAGGCCAGCAGCTGTGCTCTTGTGAGTTTTGGACCCCAAAGAAAATGAGAGATAAAAGTTGCCTTTGATCTGACTGGACCAGGTTTTTATTGCAAAGTCCCTCCATTTATGATTTACTGCAGTTTTTGGTTGGATGAGGATGGGAATTGGGGGAAAAGGACCAACACAGCTCGTGGGAGGGATGGGTCATTTGGAAATCTGTGTCTGAGAGCCTGTAGGACTGTCTGCTGGGGCAGACAGGGAGGAGAGGCTGTTACTCTCCCCCTGCCCCCTCCTTCACAAGATATAGCCATGCCTGAAATTGCTCAGTATCAGGGACCTGTCCAGAAACCCTTCCTTATCTCCTGACTAATCATGCCTGGATGAGGCCAAACTGAAGCTTGCTTCATCTCACAAAGGACTAAACAAACATTCTGGCTCCTGGTGATGCAACTCCAAGTTGATTTTTCCAGTTACTCAACTTCTGTCTCCCTACGTATAATGTGCTGAACTTTGAAATAAATGCCTCTCTCAGCGATTTCAGCAATTTGTGTCAAGAAAATCTGGATGCATCAAAGTGAGACATAATATTTTCTGACACGGCACAGGAATAAAGCTGCAGCAGTACATGTAGCTCCCGAGCCTGCATCTCAGCTCTGCCACTGACAAGGTCTATGGCCAAGGGCAAGGTAGTTGAACTGCTTGTTCCTCAGTTTCTCCACTGCTCAAAAGGGGATTGTGGCATTTATCCCAAGCAAGGGAAGTGAGATGAGTTCATACAATATACCTGTAACATGGGGGAAGCTGTCTGTGAAGGAAAGGAAATGTGGACTCTGCTGTCTCCAGAGAGAGGATGTTTTATCCTCAATTTGTGCTAAAAAATACAGCATGTAAAGAGGTGCTGCTGATTATTCCTAAGGATCAGCAACATACCTTGCATTCAAAGAGTCTTTTCCATATGCTACTCCTGTTCTCTTGGCTGCTTCCCAACATGGGTCACAACCTCCTGTCTCTTACAACCACACTGATGCTCCTTTCCAATGCAGGCTCCCCCTTCCCCACCAAAAATTCCTGTGCAGAGTTACAAGGATCTTGAAGGGCTCAGCCCTCAGAGAGATAGAGTGCCCTGATGGGAGCTGAGGGCATTCAGCTATTCCTGAGAGCAGGTCCCAGCTTGAGGAATCAGACCCCAAACTCCTACTTTTATGCCAACAGCCTTGCTAATAAAAGACAGCTCTCGCTTGAAACCCCTTGGTGAGAATCCCAGGAGCCTACAGGGTCCAAAATCCAGAGCATCCTTGTGAGTTATCTAGAAAAGAGGGAACTGCAGGAATTTAACAGTGCCTAGAGGTGCCTTTTTTCACCCCATGAAGGCTGGGGTTAATGAACTTTTATCTTTTAGGCTTGTATAACCTGCCATCGATTCTGTTTACAGCAGGATCCAAAAATACCGAGCTTTGGCCATGAAATTTCCAAAGGCAAAGGTGTGGATTTGTCTCATGGCTGTTCCCAGCCTGGGAGGGACCTTGAGGTCCGGGGTGTGGCCACCTCTGTCCACAGAGCATCACCCTGGGGAGCCTCAGCCCCGACCTGGGCAGCTGCCAGCAACAGGAACCCTCAAGAGAGAAAGGTTCAGCCTGAGACACCCCAGCTGGACAATCGAGTCTTTGATGAGGTCCTGCGACAGGAATTAATTCTCTCTGCACTTTTCCACAGCATTTATTAAGCCTTTCTTAAGACAAGTTGCCTTTTCACACTTTTACCTTCACAACACTCTGACAGCACGGGGATGAGCTATTTCTTTTCTGATGTATAGACAGGAACACTGGAGTGTAGAAAACCTAAATAAATGCCTCCACTGCATTCACACAGGTGGTCTGTGGCAGAGCAGAGACCTCACACAGCCCTCATCAAGCCTTTGGTGACCGTTCAGTGGAGGAAAATATTGTCCTGGAAGGCAAAACAGAGTGACTTTTTGTTTCCCATATTCTCTGTCACCCTGTTTGGGTGACATTCCATGTGAATGAGGCCTCTCTTAGTCCCAAGGCAAGGTTCTTGTGTTGTCCTCCAGTTTGGGGTGTTTTCCTCTCTCCTTTCTCCTCAGAGCCACGAGGAAAATGCTCCCATGAAGTTTTGCTCCCTGGGTGCAGCTCCAGCCAAGCCATCTCTCCCAAGCAGTGCCAGGAGAGTGGCACTTGTGCCTTTGGCTTCTGAAGCTCATCTGCAGTCGGAGGCGCTGATCGGAGCTGAAGTGACCTCAGCCGACCTGAGCCGCACAGCCACAGCCTCAGCCAGCATCTGCAGAGCCTGGCCACGCTCCCTCCCAGCCCAGATACCTCCGGCCCCGGCCGCTCTCAAAGGCTCTGTCTCCTCTGCCTGCTCCTGTAACCATCAAAGGGAACTTTGAGCCTTTGTCCTAACTCACAGAAACATTTCTTTAACGTTTTCTCTGAGCACAAAGGCGATATTTAACGTGAAATGTTTAGTGAGGGGTGCGATGGAAGAGGAGGGTTTGGGCAAGCTTGTTCTTTTCCTCTGCTTTTCCCGACTATTCTCAGGTCTTGACTGGATTTTGTCCATCTCTGGATCAAAGGTTCCTCTCTCTCCCTCAGTGAATTCATCCTAAATAAATACATATATGTGTGTATTAAGACTGTGTAGCTGTATGTGTGGCATGCAGGCTCTTGCTGTCAATGTCGGTACAGTTATCAGAATATTGATAAGTATTCTTTATATATATGTGTGTATATATGTATATAAAGTGTATCTATACATAAAGCATAACCACACCTGAGCTCTTGTGGTGACACTCAAACTGAGGTGGACGAGCACCAAAGCCCAGGGATGGAGATGCCTGGCCAGAGACCTGCATGTGGGTCTCAGCTTCCCTTCAATAACAGAGGGACAGAGAGACTCCTTGGGCTGGTGATTTATCCACCTTCTGGCATGGGAATAACCTGACTGGGATATTATCTGGGCTGCAGTCAGCAGGAGACTTGGGGAAAACCACCACCAAACAAAATCTCCCTTTCCCAAAAATCCTTTAAAAATGAA
Source organism: Vireo altiloquus (assembly GCA_013396875.1). NCBI lineage: Eukaryota > Metazoa > Chordata > Aves > Passeriformes > Vireonidae > Vireo > Vireo altiloquus. Next base: position 543,031 of record VZRF01011487.1, on the reverse strand, counting down.
TCCTGGAGCCAGCCATAATTTAAAATCACACTGAGGCTTGCTGTTGGATGCCAGGAATAACAGGCTCTGGTTCCAAGGTCTGCCCATGAGTCATTTCATGGTTACCATCATCCCCAAATGCCTTTAAGCCCTAGGGTTAAAGTGACTTGTCCACCAGGAATAATCAAAGGGAATTTGGAAGGATTTTTGTTCCTGAGGGCATTCTGTGGGAATTCCCCTGGATCCAGCTAATGGGTCTGCTTTCCCTGCTGGGGATACCTTCCCACCACTGCCCAGAGCCTGCCCTGCAGCTGGGGCTCAAATTGCAGCTGCAGCATGGAGACAGCCCTGTGTGCTCTCATGGGCCCAGCCCAGGCTGTCCATGGCTCAGGTGTCATCCCAGCCTGTCCTCAGCCAAAAGCTGGTGGGTGTCAGAATCTCTGGAGCCAAGCAAAGCAGGGCTCTAGCCTGCTGTTGTCACTTCTGTCTCGGTGCCAGAGCATCCAGCACCCTCTCCACGTTCCCCATCAGAGGGAGCATCAGTGCCAGAAGGAGCAGTGGCTCACCAAGGGACATTAAAATGCAAGGAAAGGAAGGGTGGGATTTGGCACATGTGTGGGTTTGGGTAACTCCTTCCTTCTGCACCTTGCAGGAAAGGAGCCCCTATTCCCATCCCCCAGCCCACAGGGATGTTACTTGGCCTCATCACCTGGCTGCAGCCACACTAACAACACAAATTTGAGCAGTGTGTAAATGGTTTCAGGCAGACATGGACCCCTGCAGCTCTCCTGGCTGCTGCACAGAGGTGCTGAGAGACCAGGCACAGGTCCAGAGGTGTCATGGGGATGTGCACAGTGCTGCTCACACCCAGCAGGAGATGAGCACTGCATGGCTCCTGCCCAGCAGCCCGATCCCTGAGACACCAGACAGGACTCCTGTGGAATACCCAGGAGCTAGCAGGGCACCAGGAGGGCTCCTGGAGCAGTAGGGCACCAACAGGACAAATCCTCAGCCACTTTAGCCTTGCCAAGCTCTCTAGGCTCAAGCTGCTGAGCTGCTTCTCCTCCCCTGAGTTTCAGATCTTCTACAAGATTAAATGACCCTTAAGTAACTCCTCTGTTCTCGTCCCCTGTGCTGGTTTGGGGCTCCCCAGATCCCACATTATAAATTAATTCAGATAGAGAGAGTCTTGAGAGGCAAAGTGCAGCTGTAGACCTGGAGTGACCCACAGCTGTGAGTACTTGGATGAGCCCTATCCGAAACAGAAAGTTCTGCTTGTAAAGACAAAACCAGACCTGAGACAGGAACACAGAACAGGAATCTGCACAGAGGTCAAGAGGAGCTGGCTGTTGTGATTTTTACCTCTTCATCTGTGAGTATCATACACTTGGCAGGATTTTTAATATAGAACCTGAATGGTTTGAATACAGAGCTGGAACCAAATGATGATTTTCCCCCAAAATCTTCCCAGCATAGCTGCAGAGAAAACTCCTGATTCCCCAGGTCAGACCTGGCTGGCCATCACAGTGTCCTCCTGATGTGATGTCACTGTCTGGCAGTGCCCACTCTGGGCTGCCTCTGTTTTCAGAGGGAACAGACAGCCCCATTCCATGGCCAGGAGGACAGAGAAGGGACCTGGAGGACAAATGCAGGAGTTGTCACAGGTGTCACATCAGCATTCACGCTCTAGGGTTTGTTCAGACCTTAAATATTGGAGCGTTCTCCATTTTAAATATGAGAAGGGAAATTTGGGAGGGCAAGTGTGCGATGTGTATCTCACACACAACCTGCTTCATTGGGCTCTGAATTGGCAATGAATCAAAGCAGAAAAGCCAGGTAAAGGAACTGCTTTTATTACCCTCTCTGAACCCAGACCTGCCATGTACTGATTGCTTGTTTGGTCCTTGCACTGTCTCAGCCTGGCTTTACTTTCACCACACAGGGTCAACACTTTGGGCTCTGCTCCTCGGACCTGGCAGTGGTTCACATCCAAAGCAGCAGCCTCACGGCTCTGTATGGACACAGGTGAAATACAGAGCCCAGCCAAGAGATTCCAGGGCACATAGGCAAAATCCCAATGCCCTTTAGCAGCTGGAAGTGCTCAGCTGCTTTGGCCCAGAGTCCCAGGTAGAAGGTTCAGCAAGGAAGTGGGGGCATTCCAACCAGAGCATTTCAGGGACTGCTTCCCTTTGGCTTCCTCCCTGCGGAAAGTGGATCTGGCTCACCCAAGGCACACGTGTGGGCAGCTTTACAGCAGCCAGGGAGATTAAATCCCGCCCTTTATTTTCCACATGAAACCTGAGTTCCCGCAGCAGACACACTGCAGGGCTTGTGGCACACAGATAAGCCACCTGGAGCCCAGCCATGTTGTGGCTGGGTTTTGCACACACAAACACACTGGCTGCAAGTCACCAAAATCTCCCTACTGTCTGATTCCCACTGATTCCCACTGCTCCCTTCCCTTGACTTCAGCATTCCCAACGGGAATCCTGTGAGTCCCACTATGAACAAATTTACATGAATGGCTGCTGCCCGAAACAGTGCTGGGTTAAAGAAGTGACATCCAATTAGACCCAATGATATTAATCAGCTTTAGTGTGGCAGCATCTTTAACAACTGCCACTGCTGCTTCTGTTTATGAAGTTGTTCATGTGTGATTTTCCTCTGGGTGCCTTTTCAATGTCAGTGCCCATGTTTTGGAGCCATGAGTTTGCTCCTGAGAGCAGATGGTGACTGGGGGCTCTGTCAACTCAGCTGTGAGGGGAACCTGGCCGGGGGCTTCACTCTGCCAGGGCAGAGTCTTCCACCTGCAGGGTCTGTCCTTTCCCTCAGCAGCAGGTGAAGATGACCCATGTCTGAGAGTAAAAAAAGGTAAAATAAAGACCTGCCCTGCAAAGCTCCCACTGGCCTAGTGGAAGATGTGAAGATGAACTTTAAGATCCCTTACAACCCAACCATCCTATTACTCTATGGTGCCAAGGAGAACGCTGTGTGGCTGAAGACTAAAGGGAAAACCCTGGGTGTCGGAAATGCTGTGTTTGCCAGGATCCCATGCAGCACCCAAGGTCGCAGCAAAAAAATGCACCCCATGCACACAAACACGCTGTCCTCCTAGTCAGGACCTCAACCCAACATCAAATCACTCTTACTGGGGTTTTTGTTAGCCTGGCAGCAAACCTTTGTTTAGCTACAGAGCCAGCTGCTGGGTCATGATGTCCAGATGTCAAAGTGGGGCTTTGGAATTTCAAAGTTTGCAGAGTGGTCTTGTGTGCTTGAATCCTACCTGAAGAATGCCTCCTGTGGGATGTGAGAGCAGAAGGAAAGTCCCTTGGACAGAAGGAACCAGGTCACCACAGCCCACAGCACCACCTCACACTCACAGCACAATCTTGGTCACGGTCCCTTGTCCTCACCCCCTACTCCTCACACACACCAGTGCCACAGCTCCTCTCTGCCTGGATCCATCCCTGCTGCGAGCTTCTCCACAAGGAGTGCAGCATCCAGATCAACACTGATGGCTTTGGAAAGAGACAGATCCCTGCAGACAGAGATTCTGCCTCCGAGAGCAGCCTCCTGTGGACATGTTACTTTGCCTTGCACTTGGTGACTGTGCTTACAGTTGTTTCCCTCAGTTAAGTGTTCATATTTCATGTCTAAATCAGGACCTGTAGTCTGCAATGCAGATTTTAAATCATCTCCTAAACCTTGCCTCTAGAATGAGGACACCTCACCAGCAGGCCAGCTGCAACAAAATGCCTATTTTCTTCTATGCACCAAGACCCTTCCTCCATCAAACTTCTCTCACTTAGAGAAGCTTCAGCCAAGCAAAACTTCACCCCAGACAGCCGTGGGGAGGCCAGGAAGTTCTGCAAATACATTATGTTGGGATTAACAGCCACGTTCATCAATAGCAGGTAATGTGACCTGACAGGTATTGACTGGGCAGTGCAGTGTCACATTTGCTCTGTGTGGAGGTCACTCAGGAACAGGCACTTCACGTAATTGTGTCCCATGGGAGCACCCTGATCCCTTCTGGGTCACTCCTCTGCCTCCCTGGCCTGCTCTCATCCCAGCCAAAAGATCACCTTCATTAGTGTCCAGCGCTAATGACATCCCTGTTGATGTCTGAGGCAGGGAAGTTGGCTTTTTTCAAAGTGTAATCATAAAGCCTTGTGTCCATTTCGAGCCCATCTCCATGTCTTCCTCTCTCCTCTTGCCCAAGGCCATTTTACATTTGCTCTGTGTGTGGGAAAAATGGGAAATGAGCCAGGGGAGGAAGGTGAGCTGCAACAATTGAGGTGGATGTGCTTGGATGGGACAGACCTGGACTGGGGAAGATATGGGATGGGAAAGGTTTCAGGCCAGAAGGGCTGAGAGAGGAATTTTAGGGTTAGAGTGGTGAGAAGGGAGGGTGGTGGGACAGGACACTATGGAATGTCCCTGCAGGGATGCTCTTTGAAAGCAAGGCTATGTAGCTGCCTCAATCCCTCCACCTCTCCAAATCCCTCCAAACCTCCATCCCTCCAGTTCTTCCTACATCCCACCACCCTTTACACCATACCATCCTTCCATCCCTCCCTACACACACAGAGGAATGTTGTCCCACTGCCCCACAAGGAGAAGTGAGACCTCCATCTTCCCACTATTTTTAACCTCCAACAAGTGAACTGTGCTAAAAACATCCCATGCTGTGGTTTCACCGTTGGGTGAGGGATCTGCCTGTGCACCTACTCTCCCTGCCCGGGCAGATGTCAGGAACGAGCTCTCACTTTGGCATTTCTATTAAACCACCTCACTGTGCCATTTTTTCTCCTTTTTCACTCCCCTCTCTCCAACCACAACAACCTTCAAGCCAGCTTGTGCGGGAAGAGGAACTCATGTTGACTTTTTTTTTTTTCTCTTGTGGTTCCTCAAATGATTAATAGAGAATGTGAGACTTGTGTACTTCCCACTTAGGAAAAACCGAAATAAGTCTACGGGGAAATTCTTTGGGTTCCATCTTGCAAAGCTAACCAGATAATCCCAGAAACTGGGAGTCCTGGATCTGTCTCCTGAATAAAGAAAACTAGACATTCACCTCCATTGGAAGAGGCTGTGCTTTGTACAGCACTAGCAATAAGACAAACAACGATTTTACTCCAGTGGTTTTATAAGCAGCCAGAAAACAGGATGATTTTTTCATGACAAGTTTTGCAAAGAAATGTAGTGGTTTAAGGTTTGATTTTACAATGGTAGGGAGCAGGGGGAGATGGTGGAAAGCCGTAATTTGAAATATTTCAAACCACTCAGACATTGTTTAGCTCATATCTAACCTTCCTGAAGCACTGCAGGCACCATGAAAAGGAGAGGAAAATCCAGCTTGGGCTGCTACACAGAGACACCTTGTGTTTTACAGTCTGGTTTTCTGCTCCAGGTGCCCAGGATGGAAGCTCCAGGGATGGTAATGGGTGCTGCTGGAGCTACTGGGCTCTGCAGAAATCATCATGAGGCTTAGTGGTAACAGGTCATGTTCTCAATACCTGTTATTGATGTTATGCCTGATGCAAATCTTGTGCCTAACACAGAACCCAAGAGATCAAAAAGCCACAATTTCTCCTGACATTTCCCTGCTTTAAGTGGTGCAGATGAGAGCTGCTCTCAACTTTCTTTAGGGTGTTTTATGGCATCATCCTTTGGTGGACTTGGCAGTTCTGGGTTGAAGGTTGGACTCAATGATCTTAAAGGTCTTTCCCAACCTTGATGGTTCTGTGTTTCTATAATCATAAGGCTGAAGGAAAGACACATTAAAGTTGTGATTTTTGGATTGAAGACAGTGAGCAGCTCATTAGCATCCTCGTTAAACTCGCTGTTGGATGGTGATATTAATATGAGTGATTAACAACATCATGGATATTTTAACATTGGAAACTAAAGAATGAGTCATTGGTCCTTTCCCAGACTGCAAGGTGGCTTCAAGTTTAGAAAACTTTCATGTTCAGCCTTTTAAGATTTTTCTGCCCAAATGGGAGGCCTCAAAAGTTCTCTTAAAAAATTGAAAGAAAAAGTTACAGGATCTGGGCAATGGAAAAAAAACAACTCGAGAGAGGACAGCCTGGGAGCCTTGAATCCTGCCACGGCAAAGATCAAAACACTGGATTCCTGTACTGCAGTCTTGATTACGGGATGCTCCAGTGGTTTATTTTACCTTGCAGAATGTTTGTTGAAGGGAGGAGAGTTTCTCATGGATGTGTCCCAGAGCTCTGTGTGTGCGTGGTGCATGTTGGAGAGGCAGCTCAGTGTTTTTACCCGCTGTGTTTGGCTTGTGTGAAAACAAAGGGAAACCAGCAGCATCGTGTAAGGCTCAGAAGCAAATGGTAAAATTAAAATGCAAAGACTTGCTTGGGGATAAGGCTGTGGGACTGAGCTGAAATCTGCTGCACATGTTGCTTCAGTCTCAACTTTTTTGTAATTCTGGAAGGGATCAGGGAGCAAAGCTGTTGCCTTCACTAAGTGTTTGCAGGTCCCCCCGCTGGGGGGAAAAATCCCTTCCATGCTCCACTTCTCTTATGCCAAGGAAAAAGAGAGCAACATCCTACACTGCACAGGGGAGATTTCTCTGTTCTGACACGTGGGAGGAACCACTCCCCTCCAATGAATCTCTCAGCATGGAAATGGGGTAGGGATGAGGGCCTGGACACAGGGCTGGTGGGATGTGTGGTGGCACTGGGGTCTCACGAGTGGCCCAGAAGCACCACCACAGCTGATGGGAACTGCTGAGCTGCTTGCATCTGGAATGAAAATTTGGGCTCTGAGGGGACACTGGTTGGCATCTCAGCCTCAGCAGCAGACAAATAACACTTGCAGAAGATGCTGAGTGATAAAAAGGCAATAAAAAACCTGAAGGAGGATTTCAGAGGTGTGTGCAGCTCTGCTCAAAGCACTGCAGAGCCCACTGCTCCTTTTCCTGGCCTACACCACCTCTCAGGGCCCCCAGCCTAAAAACCCAAAATGTGCAGCACAATGCAAGCAGAAAATAAGGGGGGAAGAGAGGGGCATGTCTGACAACCCACCAAAGTTAGCCTCAGTACCAAGGATAAAGGATTGTGTCATGGATAGATGGGTGGATGGATGGATGGATGGATGGATGGATGGATGGATGGATGGATGGATGGATGGTCTAGATTCAAGAGATCCAGCCTTTGAACTGATTTGGTTTTTGATACACATAATGTATGGCCAGGTTCCCAGTTAAATTCTGCTGTACCTTTTCTGTCCTATGGCTTTGAAAATATCCTGATCCTTCTCATTATAGACAGACATGCACACATGTATATATACATACATATATAAAGCTGATTTTAAATGGGAAAAAAACTCTCTAAGGCTGCCATTACCCCAGAAGTGCCATAGCAAGGTCTGATGATCAGTCCTTTAGGTGTGCATTTGGAAGATCATGCGGACTGGAGCTGCCTTAGCACTTCTTTCAGTGACATTGTGGATGTGGGCTCTGCACAATCATCATCTGCCAGAGAACCACACCGTCCCTCATGTAAAGGGAATTTGTACTAACACAGTTTTTATAGAGAAAGTAAAGAAACAAGACAATTTTGACTGTTAATGTGCTTCTCTTTGTTGCAAGATCTTCTGCAAGAACAAGGGTCTCCCGGTACTTTTATATTTCATAAAAACACATTGAAGAAAGGATGTCAGCCTTATGTGACCTACTAGAGCTGGGAGCCAGGGCCAGGATTAGGACTGCAGTTCTCAGCTCCCAGTGCTGGATTCTCCTTATTAAATGACACCTCATCATTACAATAATGAGATCATCCCTGTTATTTAATTACATTCTCCTTGTTGCTGCAAATCCTCAGTGTGGCAATCCAAGCACTTGCTTTCTAAGGTTAGCAGGAACACGGAGATGTTTCCTGCCTTGCAAGTGATGTGTATCACTTGCATCTGGCCTGAAATCAGCTTTTCTCTGCTGTGGCCCTGGAAAAGTTGAACTCCCAGGCATGCCCATGCTCTGAGCAGTAACACTGCCAGCACTCACCTCCTCGTTCAAACGTTCAGATGTGAGTATAAGTTTGTAAACCTGTGGGATTCCTCAAAGGCTGCTCACACCAGGGAAGTGAAGCAGTTACAGGATCAAGGTGTCTGGGGCTACAACCTTTTTGCTTGTTGCAAAGACGTTGCTTTCTAGGGTGCAAGCCAGGAGGAGGTTCTCTGCTCCAAGGGGCGTTTGGGCATGATGGGATCAGGCTCTTTGTCCACCTCTCCTTGGCTTTGTACAAGAAACATTCTTTGCCTCCATTATATTAAGTCACTGCTCCTAGGAGCGAGGAGATGTTACCTCTGGGAAGACCTGTTGTTTCTTGTGCTTGTAGTGCTGTGGCAGAGTCAGGGCAGATTTTATTACACATAATTAACTCCTGATACATGGGGGTAAACTAGGGGTCAGAGGAGAGCATTTATTTGCAAAAATCTTGTTTGCAGGGCTGGACTCTGTCACAAGCTCATTTAAGGTCCAGGCACAGGGGTGGCAGCAGCAGCCCCACCACGGAAGGACCACATGTTAACCACCACCATTAAAAGTTGTTCCACGAAATGAAGAGCACTGGAGGAGAAAAGCCTGAGATGACTTCTTGGGTGATGGCTCCAGGCTGCTCCCAGCTCTGCCTGCAATTCCCCAACTCTCCCAGGGATGGCTGGGGCTGCATTTTTGGCAGCCTCTGTCGCCCTGGGCGAGACTGGAGATGGCTGAGTTTCTGGGTGTGAGGAACAGGCAGCTGTGCGAGTCACGGCATGGCTCGTGCGTGGATCACTCCCTGCCACGGCTCCCGCCAGCCCTGGCTACCAGCACTCCCCAGCTTGACTCCTGTTTGTCTTGGCACTGTCCCCTTGGGAATGTTGGCATTCCCAGTTAGGCAGCCCAGGTTCTGAGGAATGTGTGTGATTTACGTGCTGAACATTTCAGCCAAGGCAGAATTTACTCCCAGCTTGGGAAGATCTACAAGTTTATGTCTCAACTGCACAAACATCCTTTTATAACTTCTTTCACTTCTCATATCTCAGGAAATTAAGTATCATCTCACTTTTACATTCATTTTCAAGATGTGTTTAGGTAGGTTGCCTGAGAGAAAAACAAGCAAATCTTCCTCATTCCAGGTGCTAATTTTCCATCTCTGCCATTCCCTGTCAGACACTGGTGCTTGGTGTGCCTGAGCAGATGCCCCAACTTCTCTCTCCCCCAACCTTTCACCACTTCATTACAACTTTGCTCCATGCTGTCAGAAAAGAGCCAATAGTTCCCCAGGGCAGGGCTGTGTATCTGGGCAGACTGGGAAGGTCTAGCATACTTTTCAGTACTGGAATAATTAACAATTAAGTCCTTAATTAATAGCTCACATTTATTTCCACCAGCATCTGAAGCATTTTTCAATGGCTGGGTGAATAAAAGTTCCTCTCATATTTAAGCCCACAGTAACAATGCTAGAAGAAAAAAAAATCAGAGGCAATTCCTCCTGCATCCCTGAGAGATGTGGAGACTTCCTGTCAGACAGACAGATGCTGCCTTTTCTCCAAACATCTGGAGAAGGAAGCTTTGATGCTGATGGTGGGAATTGTTCTTGGCTTGCTCCGGCTGGATGAGAAACCACTGCTATCTGAGACAGCGACTTTGCCATGTCTGTCCTCCCACCAGTCACTGGGACTGCAAGAAAACATGAACTGGGAGAGAAATGCCACTCAGTAACTGCATTAGGATGGGCAGTGGGGGGAAATGCCCTGTTAGTTTTCCCAGTAAATCTGCAATTGATCTACTTGCTCAGCTCCTTTGCTTTCTCTCATCAGCACATGATCTTGTGCCCTTAGATGAGTTCGAGCAGTGATGATAAACACCTATGAAACATGAAACTGAGGATGGAAAATACCTTTCTTCTATTTATTATAATGCAATTTTGGCAGAATTTTAACACCCTTCTCCCCGTTTTCCAGAACAGGAAAAAATGATGAGTGAGTTTTACACACAAGAAAGCTCAAAGCTGGCCTTTGACCCAAGTGGGATGTTCAGTTTGTATTCAAAAAATCCCTGCTTTGCTGAAAACATTATCTCCCACTAGAAATCAAAGGCAAAAAACTTTGGTCGAAAATTTCCAGCCAGTTCAAGCATCAGTTCCCAACCCCGAGTTTAGCTGTCCCCTATGTGGGACAGATAAACCCATCAGACACTCTGATCCTGAGATAATATGGCCATGTACTGCCTCAGACAAACAGGTTGACTCAAAGTCCAGAGTTTAAAATGTGTTTGACTTCAGTGCAATAAAATCAAAAGGGAAACAAGAAACCTGAAGCAGCACTGCCATCATTAACCCGCGGTGCTGCTGCCATGAATGTCATATTTGTGTGCCTGGAGTGCAACTAAACTCCTCGGGGTGGTCTTTTATGTACCTGTAAAGCAGTGTCTACATGTACAGCACTCTCTAAATAAATAATGCACAGCAATAACCCTTAATAAAATAGGCTGGATGGTGGGGAAATTTGGCTGTTTAGCTGGATTGCTGCTGACAATCCAGAAGGCTGATTTATGGCTTTGAGGTCATTCTGGGAAATATTATACCATGGTTTTGTCATCCTGTTGCCATGTTTTTCTGATTATTTGTATATTTCTGTGTTGAGCGAAGCAAGCCCCATTCCATTATGCTACAAACTTGAAGTCAGAAGAGAGCATCGCAGTCTTCTTTGTGCTCCAGCAGTTTCTTGCCAAACCAGTGGTTTTCCATTTGTGGCCTGTGAGTAATGGTCGGTGTAAAGGCGATTTCAGAAGGGTCTGTAAAAGGATTTCTTTTCCCAAACATCTCCATAAGCTTCTGGCTTCGACAATATCTCAGAAAACATTGAAACCTATTTTGAAGATGTCAAGGAGCAGAGCCCTCCTTGTGTTCATCACAACCCTCAGTTTGCATCTTGCTTTCCACTTGGATCTCTCTCTCTCTCTCCAGACCTCTGGATTTCATTTTGGCTTTGTCTGTTCGACAGCAGAGTGCTGTGCTGAGAGCTGCTCTGGTGAGATGGTTTGCAGCCTACACCACTGGGGTGCCTGGTGGGACAGTGATTATTCCTGAGGTTTTCACTCTATCTTTACTGTATGTTTCTCTATCAAGAGGGAAATAAAAGGAAATTCCTTGAAGATCTTGGGGTGGACTCTGTGAAGGAGGCTTAAAACAGTCTCTGCTGATGTGGTTCCCTTTCCTGTTCCTACATTTAATGATTTATTTTTTAATATCTTGGAATAGTTTGGGTTGAGATGGACTTTTATGATTGTCTTTTTCCAACTTCCCTCTCTGGTGAACAGGGACATCTCAGCTAGACCAGGTTGCTCAGAGCACTGTCCAAACCAACCCTGAATGTTTCCAGGGATGAGGAATCCACCACCTCTTGGGCAACCTGTGCCAGTGCCTTACCACCCTAACTGTAAAAATCTTCTTCCTTGTCTCTAGTTTGAATTTATGCGCCTTCATTTTAAGACCATTACCCTTTGTTCCATCACTATGAGCCCTGCTAAAAAGTCTTTCTTTGTGTTTTTTCTATGCCCTCTTTAAGTCCTGAAAGGCCTTAGTGAGGCCTTCCCAGAGCCTTCACTTCTCCACAGGTTGTGAGCAAGGCATGCTGACCAGGTGTCTGGGATACTGTAAAATCATTGCAACCACCAGCATTTCTGATCACTCCTACCTTTAGTTGTTCAATTTTATGGGGTAAAGCTCTTGAGTAGATCCGAAGGTGGAGAATTTAATCCAGACTTGTGGGTTGAGACCACAGCTGAGTTGTCACCGTGGGGTAGAAGAGCTGGGTGAAGAGACAGATGGAAAAGCATCACTGGGCACCCATTTAGGCAGCAGTAGGAGAAACCTCAGCACCCTCTGCTCAGGTTGCTGTTAGTGGACACCAAACTGATCAATAGTCAGTGGGCTGCAGGGAGTGATTCATTGTGGCCTGAAGAAGGTGAATCATGCCCTACACCTCTGCTTCTGCCCACTGACTATAGGCACCTTGGGGGACTAACTCAGCTGAGAATACGTCTGGAGTTAAATGGGAAAAATATCATCCTCACTGACTCTTCTAACCTCAGGTTCATGCCTGTCCCATCAGCTGGTCCCCACAAGAAACTCCATCCTCAGACCCTGAAGTTCTCTTGCCTCCACTCCTCTGCTTGAAAGGCTCTGAGAGCCAGCCAAAACTTCATTCCCGAGACAATTGGAAAAAGGCTTCTGATTTCCATTTATGTCTCACTTTTGTTTTGCTAGGCAGAGCAAACCAAACAACTTTAGTCTCCTGTCACCAGACACTGCAGCCAGCTTTCCGCTGCACCTGCTCCTGTATAAAGTTGCATAGTGACAATTCCCCATCAGCAGTGATGTTTGGAGATCTCTATCGAGGCAGGTGTTCAGCAAATGGCCTCTTTGTAGGGGGAGTACACCACTCTGCTAATTGCCAGCACGAGCTGTACGACGCAGTGACACCAGTCTTTGCAGCCTAGGGCTCTTCATGGGGTGAATATAATCTTCTCCTGCACCTGTAAATGTGATTTAAGAATGTTATCAGGCAGCTACACAAACTGGGTGCAGTGCAAAATATTTCTGCTCACCAAATGAGCTGGGCGGGGGTGGCACTTTGGGTTGCCTTTTCAGTGGTGTGGGTGAGCAAAACCACCGCAAGTAAAGTGACAGCAAACACCAGATAGACCTGTGCTCCTCCAATCTGCTGTATTATCAAGCACAGAGCTGGAAACTGGAGCTGGACAACAGGCAGAGACTGTGATTTGTGAAGGAGATGGAGGTTTGATGTGTTTGGTCTTCCTGCTACGGCCTCTTCTGAGTGGAGAACTTCACTGAACTTCTTTCTGGCATTACTGTCAGACTCCATTTGGCTGAAGTTTGCCTTTATCATAGAGATGTGCAAGTGTCGACTCGCAAAGATTACAAAATGTCTTCTAGAAATTAGTTTACCCAATCTCTACTTCTCTGCTGCACTTAACCATTAGGAAGGATCATCATAACAGGCACTAGCAAAATGACAGACAGGCAGAAATCTGCATCCTTAGGCAGAATGACTTTCCCCTTCCCACCTCCACTCCCAGACTGTTCAGCTACATTTAAAAAAAAAACCCTAGATCTGAGCTTTGCAGCTTGACTTTCATGTTTGCTCACAACCAAGGAGCTGAAAGGCCTTGGTTTTGAGAAAGTGAATATGAAAAAGCACCTCCTTGGGCAAGAGGAGATTTGCAGTCTTTGTCATCTCGCAGGTCATGTTTATTTGTTACTGATGGGAGAAAGCATCTGCTGGATGAGGGAAAGAGATGATCCCCAGCCAGCTTCCGTTTGATTGCTGCTGCTGGGCATCTGCAGAAGACTTTTTTTTTTGTTGGAAGCCAAATGGGTGCTAGAGATAAGCTTTCTGAAAGGCTTGTCCCTCTCAGATCATGGTCTTCCACCGGTGGCATGCTATAAAATAAACCCGGCTGTGCGCCGGAGCCCAGCTCCCGGACGTGGAATTCCTGATCCTTGCCAACTTTCCCCTAAAGCTTCGTTATTCCAATAAATCACGGAGCTGAGTTATGGGGCTCTGTTTAGTGGGGGCTGCTTTTAATTGCAGTTTTAGGAACTGTGGGAAAGCAGAATTAATGCCATATGTTTTTTAGGCTTTCGGACCAGTCGCAAGGTCTTGCTTTCAGTTTTGGCTGGGATTCAAACATCACAGTGAATTTTCAGGTTCCTCTGTGTCAAGCCACAGTGAAAGGGGGGAAGGGGAGGAGGGGAGATGGCGGCAGGGTGAGGGAGGGTGCTGCTGTGTGGTGCTGTGCTGCTGGCCTGGAGAGGCAGAGGGGAAGGAGAGAGTGCTTCCAGAGGTGAGGAGAAGCACTCCAGGTAAAATCCATCTGCTCCTGGCCCTCAGCATGGACAAACGAGGCTGAAACTTGTGACAAAGGGGAACCTGCTGAGAAGGGGAATGGAAAATAGAGTGCTGTGGTCTTTTCCCTGGACTCTGCCTTCCCTCACTCTGCTTCTTTCACTCATTTTCCTTCCCTCAATGCCCCTGGTGCTGAGGCACGTGGTGCCTTCACTCCTCTCCGTACCGATGTCAGGCTGAGCTGTGGACGTGCATTTATAATCAACGAGCTTGGAGGACGTTCGAGGTAGGGCTTACATGCCACAGGACTGATTCTGTGGACACAGGTAATCCCCCTGAGGTGATGGGACATCATCAAGGAGAGACAGGCTCCCTTTAGGTGTTTGAAGCCTCCTGGTCCCAGCCCCTGTGCACAGTCTCTGTGCTGGTTCTTGGTAGCCCCTCTGTGAGTCCAGTTGCTCTCTGTTCGGGGAGGATGTGACCATGCCCAGCACTGCAGGTCAGCACCTGGCAACTCACCACACTCTCTGTCTGATAAGATTTTGTAGACTCACACGCACTTAGCCACAGACATTTGCGGATCCTCACGACACACTCGCCGAGGCTGAAAAGGAGTAATTTTGCCTTTTCTCATGCAAATCAGCTGACCCTGTTGCAGGTGATAGGAGTGATGAAGCCTTTAGCCCGTGAAAGCCTGGTCCAGGAGTGCATAGAAACCTCTTCCCCCTCCAAATCTCCCCAGTGGTGCACGGAGCAGGTGCTTTGCCAGACACAGAAATAAGAACACCTCTGAAAAGCAAAAAATGAGGCATTTTAAAAGCTCTGGGCATCTGGGAACTGAGGCAGGTGAGAGGCTGAATGGTGAACAAGGCTGAGCACAAAAGACACAGAGACACCCTTCTATTTTCTCCGTTGCTGGGACCTTTGATCTTGGGGCACAATCATGAACACACTTTTCTTCTACTCTGCCTTGATTTTCTTTCGGGTTTAAAGTATCCTGAAAGCAGCATGGGATGTCCTGCTCAGCTGTGTGGTGGGGAGGAGACAACTCTTGTCCAGGTGGGAACTCACCTAGCACGTGTGGCCTTGCAAGCAGTTGACTAATTAGTCATCAATGGTAAATAAGAAAAGGATGACTCTGGCCAAGCCAGACGTAAATAATTATTTACCTCATTTGTTAAACTGTACGAGGAAGGCTCTGTCAGATGACTCAGCCCTGATGAGGGGGAAAAAAAAAAAGTGTAACGTCACAGTGAATATATGGATTTTCCAGGTCTGAGGACGATGTTGCCCAATACAGATGTTGTCGACAGTGTTACCAAAACAGCTCACTCTGAAATTTATCCAGCAACCAAAAAGCATCTGCCTGTAATAAGAGAAGGGTTGTGATGTGCGTTAAAAAGAGTCTGAGGGATTGTTTCTACCAGCTCTGAGTAGGTGTAAATACCTGATTGCTTCTAGGTCTTGCCAATTATTGGAAGTGATGCAATTTTGCAGAGAAATAAAGACCTCACATCAAAGAGATGCTTAACAGTGTTTTTGACAAAAGCACTACCTTAAAATGCATACATACGAGGACAAAAATGTTCATGAAAAGCTTTCAGTGAAACATTTTAGCAGATTCCATTTCCTCAGTTTCACTTCAGCAAAGTTAAAACGTTTTGGTGACATAGAGAGGTCTTGTTTCAACTCGGTTTGAATCATTTTGCATTGCATTGCAACATTAATCGAAATATTTTCAATGTGTGTTTTATTTTATGGTGCTGGGATTTATGCTGCACCCGCCTTTGCTATGTTTAGTTTTGACATTATCAAAGTGAACTGTTTCAATTGTATCAGACCAAACAGCTTTTAGATTCTTGCTCCATCAAACCTTTTAAAATTTTATGTTTTTTTGGTCAGATTTGGAATGATAAATTGGAAACAAAGAAGGACAAAAATTCTTATATGCAGCCAACTGTCTCTGTGTTTAAAAAGATTCTGGGCATTAAATCTGCAGCTTTGGAGAGCTGGTCTGTCTCAGCTTCACCTCCACCCTGGACATGTCACTCAGGGCTTGATTACATGAGGAAAGAGACTGTAGCAGGTATCCATGATCACCCAGAGCACATTGGCTCCATATGAAGGATGAATTCTTCTCAACAGTAGTTTTCCAACCCATATCAGTCACCCTAAACGTGAGGTTTCACCCTGTGTGCAATGCCAGTTGAGGTCAGATGAATCTTCCTTCATGCTGACCTTGAGAGAAGCCCAAGGCGAGCACCCAGCTGAAGATTCAGCCCAACACTCCTGTGATGAATCAAATTGCTAGTGCCTGGTGCAGTGAATTTTGGTCCAGCCTCAGAACAACCCACACCCATGCTCAAAGGTTTTGGCTCACACCCATGCACAAAGGTATCCACGTCTGCGGGGTGGCAGCCTGTCTAGGGCAAAGAGGGGCTGCAGACTGGACCCCAGACATCAGTGAGGGCTCAAAGCAAGGCACCACTTCGATCATTTGGTCTGGATATGGTTTCAAGCCCTACAAGTGGCATAGAGTTTTAAATTCCCACCAAAATTTAACTCCCCAGCCACCTCCCAACACAAAATTCCCTCAATCTGCCAGTCCATCCTATTTGTCAGTTGTAAAATGAGCATTGTGCTAAAGCTTCTTTTTTCAGATTAGTGTATCCAGGTATATCAGGAGCTTCTCTTTCCTTGTGTGCGTTCAGGGATGAGTGCAAAGGAACTTTCAGACCTCATTACCACCCAGTGTCACCCACCTATTACAACAGCTGTCCTCTGAGTTTCCTGCATCATGGAAACATTTTCTTTCTGAGTGATCAAACACAGCACCACTTAAATCCTTAAAACACCTCCGTGGCGAAACAGATTGCTTTTTCCTACCACTTTGCCCAGTCTGACTGTGCATCCAGTTTGTAAAGCTGCACTCACAGCACCAAGCCACTCAGGCCTTTAGGACAACGTTGGACACACCTCGTGAAGACTCATCCCATTGACACCTAGGGCAAACCCCCTGTCGGACTTTTGGGAGCAAGGTGATGAGCAAGAGGATGTCACATCCCTCATGTAGCTGGCTGGGGAGCAGAGGGTGAGAGGTCAGGACAAGACGGGACAACCAGGACCACAGCAGATGTTTTCCCATCCCTCCTGGTCTGAGCAGCAGCCCCAGCTGCCTCTCTGGAGATGGTGAAAAGAGGAAGAGCTGCCAAAGACAGACAACACAGCGGTTTCAGTTGTGCATTTCAGTTCACCTCAAAGACCTCGCTGCTTCGTTTTTGCAGTGCCTTTGTCTCATTTTCCTTCACATGCAAGTGATCTGAAGCACCTTCTCACCTGGAGAACCCCTCAGGAGGTCTGCAGACCTGACTGTCGACTCCCTGCTTCCCTCCACATCCAGGATGTGTTTGTAAATCACTTTACTGGGACAAGAAGTGTGATGGGCTATTTTGCACTCCCCACCTTGCTATAAAATGGTCAAACCATGGCCAAGTCTGGGAGACAAACCACAAACCTTTTCTACATCTTCTGGCTTGTTTTCAAAGACTGCAATTCTTTGCACACTTTTTTTTTTTTTCAGCTTCTTGGGCTTGTTAAATAACAAAACAAAAGATAAAAGCTCAAATAAAGTTGCAGCTGCTCGGCAGCAGCCCAGCCCTTTATCACCAAAGGGGTGTGCAGGCAGAGAGGGGCAGCATGTGGGTTCTCTCCTGTGATTCAACAAGGAAAGAAAAGCATCAGAAGGGGCTGATTTTGCATCTGTCACGAAAAATTGTTTGACACCTTGTGTTCGTTGTCTTTCAAACTGATCTGGGCAGCTACCCCTCCCTCCTGCCCTTCCAATTCAGAAAACAGATCTCAAATGTGAGGTGTTTTCTGCTGCTTGCAGTAATATCTGCTCCACTTCTGAGATTTCTCCTCTTCATAGGGCTCCATTCATAGGTGCTACGGATGGGCATTGGAGCTGCTGCTTTGGGTCACATCAAAGGCAGAAAAGCCAATTAAATGGTATTTCCCAGCAGTCTGATGATCACCAGGCTCCCTCCCTTCCACCTGTTGGCACTGGGTGAGGCTTGAGCTGCATCAACAGCTCAGCAGAGGCTTGGCTTCCCCCAGGCTAAAGTTGCACATGGAGATTTCATGGAGAAATTGGAGTATGAACATGGTTGGACTCACTGCTGCTCTCTGTGTTGGGCCTGAATCCCTTGACAGCTGGGTCCCACAGGTTAAAAGAAACAAGAAAGTCACACAAAGGCAGCAGACCAGCAAGGGCTGTGGTTGTATGAGACAGCAGCACGTTTAAACAGGTTTTTTGCCTCTTTTCAACCTAAGCCCGAGTGCTGAGTGTGCAGAGCAAAAGGTCACAGCAAAAAGCACCTTCGGGCTGACCAGAGCCACAGCATCACCATGTAAAGCAAGACAAAGAGCAGATTTCATCCTCCCTTGTCACTCCAGACCAGAGGTAGACAACTGTGAAATCAGTCCTAAAGGAGCTGGGATGGGGATAACTTCTCTTTGGGCAAAACTTCCAAAGCAGCCACTCTGGCCAAGAAACAAAATGAGAAATTTATTACCAAATTACCTCCAAGCCCATCCCATGCCCCAATGTTAACACTTGTTTGAGTGCTCTTTTCACCTTCCACCCCCCACTCCTCCCCAAATTTTACAAACAGCCTAAGGGACATTAGCATTTACTTTAGCACCTTAAATATCAGTGGAGGAATTTATATGGACAACCTATGAAGAATTTATCTCCCCTTTCTGAAGGATGAGCTATGTCCAACTTTACTCCAAATAAACCTACTTCTTAAAGAAACAATCTGTGTGGGGACACTAATTTTGAAATAAAAATGACAGAATTTAATCAAAGATTGACTTTCACCAGCAGGATGAAATTTGATTTTTCAGACAATGTGCAACACTTGCACTGATGCGACAGTCCAAAAACCAAATGTCTTTATTTTTGTGCAGAATTTACATACAGAAACATCTCCAGAGCATTTACTGTTTGACTTAGAGAAAACAGCTTATTTTGGGGCTTCCATTTCCTCTTCTACAAAGTGAGAGGGATGCTATTTATGCATTTTTCAGTTTAAACAGCAGAGCAGGTGCATCAAGCCCACACCTCCTGCAGTCTTGGGATTTACTCAGTGGGCATCAGTGGGAAGGAGATCAATAACTTTGGAGGGAATATGAAGCTCTCCATCACTTTGGGCGGCTGTAGACACGGAGGTTTGTAATTTAAACCACACTAATAGACTGTGGAAAGGAACAGTCACCCACCTAAACTGCCTTATTTTCATTACCTTAGGAAAAAAATAATCAGAGGTGTTTAATACGTGTTGCTCACCCTCATATTTACTATGTGGGGGATTTATATGTGATTAAAATCCTCACATTGATCCATTAACCCTGTATCTCAACATACCACCAACAATATTTTTCAGACCCTCAGAGCCCCAACCACAGCAGTGGCTTATTGGGGTGTCTGCCACTGCCATGGCAAAAGCTAAATTACTAATGTTATTAGTTAAAATTAATTTTAACTAATTAATTTAAAATTACTTTTAACTAATAACATTACTAATGTTATTAGTTAAAAGCAGGGTGAACAGTGGCTTTGTTTTACATCCCTGTTGCTGTGAGCAGAGAGGCAATTTCAGAGGGGAAAACTAAAATAGCACAACACAGACTAGGAGGAAACCACCTTCCCTGGCTATCAGGAAACCAAAACCAAACAAGGGTTAACTGGGCAGAGCCAGCACGGACTGTAAGTGGGAGGCTTGGGCTTTATTTTATTGTTGTCATTAATTTCCTTCCTTTTACTTTCAGTAGAGGAGCACACAGTTATTTACATAAGACACAGCTGTGCCCCACTGAGGTACATATACCAGAAGGAACTTCAGGAGAAAGAGGAAAAAGCAGCTAAAGGGACATGGATGATTTCTGGTGCTAACACCAAGGGCTTGTGCCATTTTTTCCCGTTGAAGCACACTGTGACAGTGCCAGTTCCCCAGATCTTTGCTGGTCCACCTGCAGGGTGTCAGAAGGAGGGACGAGCCACTCTCAGAGTGTGGGACATGAGATGCCAGTGATATGCCAGATTATTTTCTTTAATCGTGCTCTTATTGCAGAAATAAGTAAGAGAGACTTGGTTTGAGCTGTAGGTTCCAGAGTTAATATATTGGAGCAGATCTCGCCCCTTGATGCACATTTCTGCTCAGCAGCAGCCTCTGTGCCCATTCTTGCACATTGGAGGGTGGGTTCCTCTCCCTCAGAGCAGGGGAATGGAGGCAGCAAAGCCTGCGTGACTCTGCCTTGAACCACTCCCTTTCTTTATACATTTCCTTTCTTCCTCCTGTTTGACTGTCTCGGCTAATTAGGTTACTACAACTCGTGCCTTTCGTGAGGGACCTGACCTGGCTCACCAGCGGCACAAACGCTGCCCCGAAGGAAGGGACGAGCTCCCCACCCCGTCCCCCCCTCTGCTCCCTGGGACCTTGTTTATCTTAACGCCAGCTGAGTTTCCCAGGGAAACCCAGCACAAGGCGTTTGCCAGACGATCCCTTTGTGCGGCTGAGCCGAATTCGTTGCAAGACTGTTTTTTTTTTTTTTTTTTTTTGGCCGAAATCACGGTAAATTCACCAGGGCTCGTGGCTCCCCTCCCGAGGCTGCTCCTCCAGGGCATCCCTGCGTGGCCTTGGTGGACACGGGCTCGTGGAAAAGCTGGGAACCAGAGCATTTCACACTCCTGGCACATCCAAAAGTCAATGCCTCATTGCTCCACGGCTTCCCTCCCACCCGGGTTTCTGCACAGCCGGCCAGAGGCTTTATTTATGGGCTGGGATGCTCGGCAGTGAAATGGTTAGAGCTCTTGGCATCGGGGGGTCATAATTACCCTTCCAAGTTAATACCCATTGAGATGAATGGGAGCACACCCTTTTCTGCGGGTGTTATTGTTGCAGTCTGCCTGGCTGTGGACTCGAAGCAGAGAGTTTACCTTGGTTTGCAACCAGAAAGGCTGGAAAGCACCTCTCTCTCTCTCTCTTTTTTTTTTTTTTTTTTTTTTTTTTTATGGAGGGGGGAAGGTTTTTTTTTTTTTTTCTTTTTTTTTTTTTTTTAATAGGAAAAGGGAAAGTTTGCTTTTGCAGATTTGTGCGGTAGGGAACATCGGGCAATGGTGAAGTAGTATAATTTGGGTCTGGTAGTGCTGAGCACCTGTGAAGTTGCCTGGCTTTGGAGAGCAGGAAAGGGCTGGAGTGCTCTGGGAACTGAGCTCCTGGGTTCCTGTCGGCAGCAGGGGAAAGCTGCTGTGTTATCTTTTCCTCCTATCTGAGAAAAGGCTGGACCTAATGAGGAGCTGGAGTGGCTCAGCCGCCAAAACTGCTGGGGTTTCCCACACTTGGCTGCTGCAGGCACACCCTAGGGTACAGTCACCATCCTGCAGCAGCACCATGGCTGTGCCCATCCCAGAGATGGAGCTGGGCTGTGCCCAGAGCTGCAGCATGGTTTGCACATCCCTCCAAGGGCATCCCCCTGCCTTTGCACCCCTCTGGCAGGTGCAAACCATAACTGATGGAAAAGTGATGAACCCTGTCCAGGAACGAAACACCTCCAGCCTGTGGCTGCTTCAGCCATCAGGTGTTGTTTTGGGTACAGCAGGGGAGCTGCCAACCCCATGGTGGAGGAGATGCTCACCCCACCTTCCTGCCAGAAGTTGCTCTCCCCCAAGCAGAGGTAGCTGGCTGGGGAGGCAGAATGTCTGCTCCTTAACCCTCAGTTCCCGTCCTGGCACACCTTACCCCTTTCAGTGCCCGTTACCATTCCCTGGGAATTGCAGTCAGAGCAGCTAAAACCAGCTGGGATCACAAACTGGTGCCTGGAGGCCGTGTTTGCAGGGGGAGATGTTTACTGAGCAGCCCAGAGAGACTCCACTCCACTAGCTGGTGTTTTGTGTCGGGATAACAAACTCACCTCAGGGGCTTGTGTGCACTTGAAAGGGCTCAGGTGGGAGCAGCAGCAAAACACCTGTCCCCCAGGGAAGATGCAGGCTTTTCCATCAGAGGAAAGCTTTGGCATGGGTAGTCTGGAGCAGTTCCTAGAATAAAATAAACTATCCTTGCACCAAGGTTTCCTCTTTTGAGTTATACATTTATCTGGGGGACTAAGGACCTGTAATGCTGCCCACCCTGCTCACTATCATGAATATAACCCAGGGAACATAACAAAAAGCAAGCAAAAATACCTTTACCACTCCACCATACCACCTTGCAGCTTCTTTCCCTCTAAGGTGCAAATGAGAGCTGCAAACACCCATTTTGCTGCTGGGGGTTATTTGCAGGAAAAATTATGCTGGCTAGGGGATTGAGGGTGTTTTCATCCCCACTTTTCAGTGTAGTAAAACAAGGCTGAGGCACAGGCTGCCTGGTGTGCGGCAGGAGCAGCCCTGAGGCCTCGGGTGCTTGGGATTTAGATCCCCTTGGAGCTTCCCAGTGTTTGTTTGTGCAGCCAAGGCCCCGTGGGGATAACGGTAGGATGCTCCATGTGTGTGTGTGATGCAGACACACACCTGTATGCACAAACACAGCCATGGCTGGACAGACAACCCCAGGGCAAACCATTTCCTATAACCTTCTCCTTCAGCTCCCAAAGGCATCAGAGCCAGGGTGGTGAGGGGGTTTGAGCACCCCATGGGTTGGCAGCACCCATTTCTGGGGATTGTGCCCCTCCTGACCCCTCTGCTCCGACCACCTGGCCACAGCCAGCCTCTGTACCCGGCAAAAATCACACCTCAAGCACAGCTGCCAGCACATGCAGGTCCAATTAGTTCAAAATTAGGAGACGAGCCCCCAGATTCCTGAGGTGGGAAAGAAAATCATCTGCTTTGTTTTCATTTGCTTTTCTAATGGTTACCCTCAATCAAAAAGGCTTCAAACACACTGAAAATAAATTCCAGTTAATAAAGTCTCATAAAGCTGTGGACTTTCTAGAGGTTTGGTTTTAAGAAAAAAACATTGGCAAGGGACAGTGTTGTCCAAGGAGTTGGGAAAATCTGGGCGTCATTTCTGCAGAAACAAAACTGCTCCTGGTCCGGGTGCAGCCTGTAAACACCTGAGTGGCCCCAAGAGCAAGGGAGTTAAGGGAAATCACATGATCTTCTATAAAAACTTCAGGAATCAGATGTGAACTGGTTCTGTGAGCTGAGGATAATGCAGACACGTAATAAATAAGGGAAGAGAAACGTGGTTGCAAAGAAATCCACTCCTAAGTAAATCCTTATCTAAACACGCTGCTCAGAATCGCTCAGCCTGTGCTGCCGTGCTCCCCACTCCTTTCCAGAGCAGCAGCAGATAAAATAACACAAAAACACCTCTTCCCACTCACACCAAATAACGAGGTTTTGCCAGCCTGAGGAATTTGTATGCTTGCAACCAGAGATGCAAATCACAGTCAGCCTGGCAAATCCCTGCATGGCAGTTCTTAGTTTCAAGCAGTGATGACTTTGCTGTGTGCTGTTTGTTTTTCCTGGTTCAGCTGGGAGTCAGGCACTTTATGTAAAAGCAAAAGGTGATGCTTTGCTCAAAAATAAAGTGCTGCTTGAGTGATCATGGGCTGATTTACAGACAGTCAGAAAACAAGAACGCAAGAGGAACTGGTGCAAATATCCATGTGCAAAACCACATTAGAATCATAGAACCAAAGAATCATAAAATGTCTTGGGCTGGAAGGGACCTTAAAGATCATCTCATTCCACTCTCCTGCCATGGACAGGAACACCTTCCACTTGATCAGGTGTCTCAGAGCCCTCTCCAGCCTCACCTTAAACATTTCCAGGGATGGAGCATGCACAGCTTCTCAGGGGAATCTGTCCCAGTGCCTCACCTCCCTCCCAGTAAGAAATTTCCTCTTAATATTTAATCTGGATTTTCCCTTGCCCATGCAGAAATTACTGCGGACATGTGCTGATGAGAACTGTGTGAGCATCACCTTTCATATTCAAGTAGTTACAACGAGTTGTGTATTTTTTGTTTTCGGAGCACTGGCTGTGGAAAATGCCCACAGCAGGGTAACCCAGCCCACGGGCACCCACAGCAGCTCAGCACCAGCAACTTTCCCTCCTTTTCCCACAGTTCTTTCACCTGTTTCAGACCCCACGAGCTGGGATGGAGTCATCTCGGGTATTTCTGCACTGAGCTGCGGGGATGGAGCAAAGTGCAGGGGCTGCAAAGCCTCGGTGAGACCCAGGCACCGGTGGGCCAGGGCTGAGAAGGGTGCATGGGTGAGTCAGGTCAGCTGATGGGAAAAGTCACTGTGGTTTCGTGGTTGGAGCCCAGGCCAGCGCAGCAGAAGAGCTGAGAGCTCTTGCTCCATCTGTCACCAGCTTCCTCTGCGAGCTGGAGTGTTTATTCACACACCCGAGACTTGGAAAAGAGCTTGGAAAGCTGTTTTCTTTCCAACCCAGCTGACTGTGCCTCGGATTAAAATGATAGCGGCGAGAGGGAGAGGAGCAACCTCCCTCTCCATGCCCACGTAACGGAGACGAGCTGTGCTCTGCTAATATTTGCAGGCAATGGATTTGGTCAGACTCTAATGATCACCTTTCTTGCTTCACAGGACTTCCTTCTCGTGCCCATCTGTGGGGTTCGCATCCTCGGCTGTCAGCTGGGTAAATTTGCTGAAAAGCAGAACTGCAGAAATAACTGATAGGGGTGAGGGGTGGCCAGGCCGGAAAAAATCAACGTATTTGCCATGAGGTAACCAGAAACGGCATTTTAATGAAATAACTGTGGTTTGGGCCAAGCAAGCACTTTGTCCGACCCCAGTGATCTCTTAAGTATTTTTATAAATTGCTCAGATAATTTGTTAATATGAGAGAAGCTTCAAAGAGAATTGAAATATTTCTGCTAAAAAAAAAAAATAATGTATTTTATTTTTTTGCACTCGGGAACAATTTCCTGAAATTGCTTTCAGTCGGTGAAACATTGCAGTCAAGCCCATCTGCATATTTTGGAAGAGAAAAAATTGCTTTTTTCCACCTCGCATCTTCCCTGGCTGTTAACTGTATCCTCACCCATTTCATCCCCTTTACTTGCTTCCTCCTTTTCTCCTGTAACAAATGTGAATTTCCTGTCTTTTCTTTTTTTCACCCAGCCTAACCCGTTATCTGATCCACACTCTCTCAGTCCTGACCTCTCCTTCCTCCAGCTGACCTCCTGGTATCCATTTATCTCCTACCCCCCAAACCCACCTCTTCCCGTGCTCTTTCCCATAGCCAGGGATTGCGGAGCAGCCCCAGGGAGGGGTCTGCTGGGTGTTACAGGGATAAGAGCCGGGAAAAAGGAATAAATCCAAATCTGAGCTGTACAGGGCTGGGAACAGAACCCTGTGGCAATATTCCCAGGGCAGCACTTATACTCTGATAACCTGGAACAAAGCTCTGAGTCCCGCATCCTTCGATTGTAGGTGTGAAGTTAGCATTGTTCGGAGTTAACCCCCAAGGATGTGGATTTAAATTAACGAGGTCCCCTCATGACGGTCATTAACCCCGCTCAGTGTTGGGCGCTGTGGATGGGGCGCTGGGTCTCTGCCCTCCAGGTTGCTCTCAGCCCTGGTGAGATCTGATAAAGCCTTCCCAGGCTCCGCAGGCTTCCCAGCTGCTCCTCACAGCGAACATGTGAAGGTGGCTGGGAGCCAGGACCCGGCTGGGACGGAGATGTGGTGTTCACATGGCCGGTATCTGATCACGTACGGCGAGCGGGGATCGCTAATGAAAGCCAGGGCTCCTCGCAGGGCAACTCTGCAAGCCAGCAGGACACAAGAAAGGGAGCTAAATATTCCCTTCCCCCCGTCCACAACTCTATTGTTCACAGCTTGCTGCCTCCCTCCTTGCCGTAAAACAGCAGAGCAGGAGGACATCTGAGCCCTCCTCCCTGGGATCCACTGACAGGACCCATGGGAATGGTTCAAAGCTACACCGAGGAGGTTTGGACAGAACATTAGGAAGCATTCATTTACTGAAAGGGTGGTCAAGCACTAGAACAGGCTTCCTGAAGAGGTGGTCCATGCCCCAGGCCGATCAGTATTTGAGAGGCATTTGGACAATGCTTTAAATTTGATCAGTCCTGAATTGGTCAGGCAGTCGGACCAGATGATCGTTCAAGGTCCCTTCCAACTGAAATCTCTCTTCTCTTNTCCTCTCCTCTCCTCTCCTCTCCTCTCTCCTCTCCTCTCGACAGGTAGGGATTTGAACACTCACCTCTCAGTAATCATGTTTGGACAGGGCTAAATTTTCAAAGGTGCAGTTTTTACTCTGGTGTTTCCCAATCCAGATTCCTGTTAAACCCAAAAATACCCCCAGCCACCACGAGCACAGCTCCCCACCCTCCTGGAGCCACGAGCAGAACCTCAGAACCCACTGCTGCTTTAACCCACTGTCTTGGACCTTCCCAGTGGGGTTGCCCTAAACTGGGAGCAGCAGCGCACGGGGTTTTTGTGATGTGGGGGATTTTGTGGTCTTGGGGTTCCCCGAGGCACGGGACATCTCCAGGGTGGTGGGTGGCAGGGTCGCGTGTGCCACCACCCTCCTGGGCAGAAAAGCTCTGGTTAAACACTGTGGCACCAGAGAGGAACCAACAGGTGGCCTGAGGGAAATGGTGGTCACTGAGAGGAGTTTCGGTTTTGTCTAAATTTTCCGTGGAAAAATTCCCCCTTTTCGGAGAAAAGCTACATGCCCTCTTGTTATGGGGAAATGCAACTGTGTACATATACACATACTATTATACAAAATGTAAACACTTTCCTCTGTGTTTATGCACATCCATATATGCATACATCTCCATGGACATATTTTGGTTTGAGGGATTCAGTCTTTCCTCCAGCAACAAGTGTTTCCAAATTATAGTGAGTTCATTTGCAGAAAAAGGATGAATTTTAAATCCCTTTTAATGAAAACCCAATGTTGAAAAGAAATCAATTTTAAAAGAAAAGCTTCATCCACTGCTGCTGATCAGCATTGACAAACCGTCCTCAGAGGAGCATTCACTGGCAGGGATGGGGGAACTGAGGCTTTGCTGCTCATTCTCTAACCAGTTGTCAAAACAAAATAAAGGGGACAGGAAAATGAGGTTTTTTTAAGAATTATGTCTGTGCTAGGGCTTTTACTTATGGTGGGGAAGCTTTGCTGCTCTATCTCCCTATAAATCATCACCTGGCACTGCTCTAATTAGAGTTTCCACTGAACCACCCATTGACAGGTGACTCTGGTGTGTCCTGGCCTGACCTCTTCATTTAAGTAGGTTGCATTTCTCCTGGTTTTCTAGAGCTCCCCAGATCCTGCCTGGATGTGTTTTCTGCTGCTGTGCCCCAGAAACGTGGCTCTGTGGTGTGGATGTGCTGGTCAGCCCCTGTGGACACTGTGAGTTTGTTGTTCCTCTCTCCTGAGGTTGTCCTGCTGCAGGATGGTGCAAGGGCTTGCACTTTGCAGGAGCTCAAAGCACAGTCAGACTTCACTGTGGCACAAGGAATAAACAGCTGGAGAGACAAAACAGCACCAGATCAACAGCACTTCCCTGCCTGAGTTGGATTTTTCCTGCTGACTTTATTCATATACCCCCAAAAATGTCCTATATCTTTTTCCTCTTACACTGGGTTCCTCTTCCAAACCCCTCACTGCTCCCACCTCCTCTAAGGAAGCTTTCTTTTCACTATGCAGGTTCTTCAACTCAAAGGATGCCTGTGTTACACAAAAAATTCCTGCCTCTTTGTTCTTCCTTCTACACAAGTTTCCTTTTAAGTGGCTGGAGAGACCTTGATTTCTCTGAGTGCCAGAACCCTTTGTCAGGTTGGCTCTCTGATCAGGCTCCTCGGTGGAGCTAAATCCCTTGCCAAGCTTTCCCACATTTAGCCAACAGCCCCTTTGAGCTGAGTCTTGAAAAACTGGCTTGTCCTCAGCAGCAGCTCCCTCTTTGTCCAACTGAGCTCCGTTTGAATGTGTAATCATCAAAGTTTAATGAGGCTCTTTTGTGAGCCTTATACCAGGTGGAAGCATTTTAAGATTTCTTTTTTTTTCCTTGTGGTTTTTGGCTCAAAAATCTGTAGGCAAGAAGAGAAGAGAGCAAAGAGTTCCATATCCGAAGCAGAATTTGCTGCTTGATACCTGCCTAAAATTCTGCAGGAAAAATGCATCAATAATTCAGACAATGTTCAAGGAAAGACAGGGAGGATGGGTCAGCACCCACCACCTGGGAGCTGCCTGGGGCTTGAACAGGACATGGAGAGAGACAGCAACAAACTCTTGAACTGGGGTTGGGAAAGTTCTTGGCTTGTTTGGAGCTGAGAGTTTCCAGCTACACTTATAAGAGGTAGTTAAAGGAGCTGAGATTGTTTAGCCTGGAGAAAAAGAGGCTCAGGAGAGACATTATTGCTCTCTACAACTAAAAGGAGGTAACCCTTTCAGTTGTAGAGAGCAGGTAACAAGTGACAGGGCCAGAGGAAATGGCCTCGAGTTGTTCCAGGTGTGGTTTAGATTGGATATTAGGGAAAATTTCTTCACTGAAAAAGGGTTGTCAGGCATTGGAAGAGGCTTCCCAGGGCAGTGGTGGAGTCACTGTCCCTGGAGGGATTCAAAAGACTTGGATGTGGCACTTGTGGACAGGGTTTGGTGGTGAACACAGTGGTGCTGGGTCAACAGCTGGACTTGATCCTGCAGGTCTTTTCTGACCTTAATGATCCTGTGATTCATCTTTGCACGCTTTGCCTCCAGCCCAGCTCTCAGCTGCTGCATTTGTGCCCTACTTCTCACTCTGCCAGGAGCAAAAGAGTCTTAGTTATGAGTTCGTGACCAGAGAGAAGGAACTTTTCAACTCATTGTTTATCTACCTTGGAATAAACTCAACCAACCTTCTCCTGGAGCTCCACAAATGTGAAAAAAAAAAATCACTTTAATGAAACATTGCCTGCCTTTCCAGCTAGCTGGTGCCTCTGGTATGTCTGCTCTGATAATTAGATCACAATTTAATCACAAATTCTCTGTTGCTTTGGGGTTGACCTCTGCAGGTGGAGCAGATTTCTCCACTTGAGCCTCTAGCCCAAGAACCAGGGAGGGGGCTGGAGATTGATAGCTGTGCCATGAAGATAAGTTATTTGTTCAGAAAACGTGAGTTCTGGGCTGACACATGGTATTAATATGCATTTCATGTGGGCAGGTGACTTCCCTGAAGATTTTCTAAGATTTTTCCATCTCCAACCCCTCTGGACCTCATCAGGCCCTGAAGTGAAGTTCACAGCTCTCCAGTGGCCTCCTGAATGGACTCACGTCTCACCATGGCCTCAGAGGAGTCATAAAGCATCCAAAAAGGGCTCAGGCTGAGGTGGATCCCAAGCAGTTGAGCAGCCAGCAGGTGCTTTGTGGCTGGGGCTGCAGAAAGCAGAGGCTGGCTGTGGCACTGTCTGGTGGAACACCAGGACCCAAAGGGGCACCCAGGTTTTATCTCAGTTCAGCGTCTTGAAGATTGAGGCAGAGTGGGAGGAAAATTAGCCAGAAACGAGGCAGGAAAGCCACAACATAACATGCTAAATTCTTGGAAATCAGGCCTTGAAACCAGGTATTATTTCCTCATTTTGTTTTTTGTGAGAATTGAGAAGAAAACAAGGAAACCAGGTCCTGTTTCAGCAAAAGGTTTGGGCTGGTTTGCTGGCTGGGAAACGTTGTCTTCAGCAGACCAGCAGCAGGCTAGGGCTGAGGTCTAACACAGCCTCCCAAAGTACGTCTGGAGGAAAAAAAAAAAAAAAAGAAAAAAAAAGAGAGATAATCTGGCTGCATTCGCACAGCCTGTTTACATCTGTGCCTGGTGAAAAATGCTGTGACAGATCATTCTGCTGGCAGGAATGGCTCTGGGGGCCAACTCCTCCACCTACGAATTCAGCTGCCTGTGGCCTTCAGGTGCTCAGTTTCCAGGTAATGAGGCACCCAGGTTGTCCCCTGGGTAAGATCAAAAGCCATTTTCGTGCTCCTGCTGAGGACATCTTGAGTGGGGTTGATGTGTGACACTTGCCCAGAACATGAGTGTGAGTCAAAGACTCCTGCACTGCCTTCCCACACATCCATCCCCGATGTCACCTCACTGTGGCCAAACTTTGTCACTGTTCCTGCTTTCTTTACCACACTGCTCTGCCTGGGCTTCCCAACTGGTTCAGGAATCCCCATGCAATGGGACATAAAGCAGGGTCCACATCCAAACCTATTGCACAGCCATAAATAGGGCTGATAGGAGCCTCAGACCCAGGGATTGTCTTGGTGCTCATCTCTGACCTGAGATGGCAGCTTGACTCCCTCTGTGTTCTCCAGTTGAATGCAGGCCCATCTGAATTTAACCAACCCTCTTTGTGAGCCTTATGCCATACATGAGCATGACCCTGTCCTTTGGGGGATGGAGGCAGATAAGAATCAGATAAAGAAAATGGCCTCATAACCAAAACTGTTTTCTCTGACACCATTATTGCAACACTGTCAGTGCCACCGTGGGACAAATTATCCTCTCATCCCCGCAGTGAGAGGGGAATTTATCGATTAGGGTCACCATCTCACTGTCTCTCATATTCCACAGATCACTCCCAGTCACATTAGATCAATTTAAAAGGACCTCTGTGTAGCTTTTGGAGGTGTCAGGAAGAAAAACCTGGATGCTATTTTTATCTGATTATCGTCCAAACAAAGTCAATGTGACAGGGTTCAGAATTAAACAGGACTTTAAAACCAGTTTGGCTGCTTTATTGCCACCACCTGAGTGAAAGAAGCACCTGGACGGAGAAGGCAGGTCCCAACACACCAGAGGCAGACTTTTGGCAGCGATATCGAGGGCATTTCTCAGCAGTGGGGTGGTTAAACACGGGCATTTCCAGAGAAAGTGTTTTAATTGCTGAGCACCAGTCAGCAGCGCCTGCTTCGATGGAGGCACTGATGTCTCTACTTTCTCTCAGTGCTGCTATTTCCAGCTTTCAGGCAAACAGCACTTCACATTTAGCTAATTACTCCGAGAGAGCAGCAGGGTTTCTAGGGCTGCAGGTTTCACACAGTTTCTATTAATATCCCCCAGGGCTTCCAGGTTTGTGCTTCTTTGGGATAACACTGATCTCTCTTTGCCAGGACGACTCAGGTCTTGTGCATCCACTCACTCCCAACCACTTAACATGGCAGCTAGCTAATAATTTCCCATATCACACAGCCCTCCTGATAAAGCTGCTCTGTAAGAGCTATGAGGGCTGGTGCCTGGTTCCCTCAGACCTGCCCCTGGCTCCACTGGAGACTGGAGGCTCCAGGCAGGAGAGGAGCAGATGCCTTGGGCTGGAGCTGTGTGGGGCTTGGTGCTGTCTCGCCCCTCACTGTGATTCTTATCCTGCTGTCGCCAAAACCCTTCTGCCTTGAGCTAAAAACCACAGTTCTAGAGGGCATGAGGAGGGGCAGGTGCCTAAAATCATCTCCCTGCCTGGCAGCCTCCCAGGTGGGTGACCAGGGAAAAGCAGGGACAAGAAACACCTCCTTCTGCCTCCAGAGTGGAGGGATATGAGCACTGACATAGGACAGCCCAAAATATAATGCTTTGGAAACCAAAGGCAGATCTAAACCCCCTCACGTGTTTGCAGCCCCCTCCTCCTGCCTGCACACAGCCGTGGCTGCAGTGAAGATTCAGATGGGGCACATTCATTCTGGTTTAAAAAGCTCATCTGGCTTTGCCTTAAATTTATGGGGATCACAGTGAATCAAAGAGTGCACGGCTGGGAGTTTAAGAAGTGTTTTGTTCCTCTGAATTACATGAATCCTAAAAGATCTCTGGCATCAAAAGCACCCATTAACCCCAACAACTTTGTTATTGTCATAAGGGACTTGTTTTTACTCTCTGTTGCATTTCCCAAAGCTTAAAGTCAACAGAGACAGGTCTGTTGACTCCGCTGCACTTTATTAGCCTGATAGCAGAACCCGTGACCATCCTCTTTGGAGTGATTACAGAAAACTTGAGATAAAAGGAGAAAATTTAGAACAAGACAAGCACTAGTAAGCACATGTAAAAATTTGAAAAAAAATGTATCTGTCCATAAATCCTCCTGGTAGTCCTTGTGCTCTTGCAGTCACAACTTCCTTTTTGTAATGAACAACTTCCTTTTTCTTTTCCTCTTTCTTGAATGATTAACAGGAATAACTCACGAGTGAGAGAGGGGGAAACAAGGTAGCAAAAAAGTACTGTCCTATCCCGTGCAAATAGAGAAAGGAAAAAGCAACAGTTATAATCCCCTAATTACTTATAGCCCCAGTCACTGGCTGCCCAACATCTTTAAACCAGCGGCAATCCTGAAACTCAGATCAAGACTTCATTGTTCTTCCCGGGAAAAAAAAAAAAAAAAAGATCCAACATTGTGTTAGTGTAAACTAAAGACTCGCAGGCAATAAAAGGCTGTTTTGGGGATGGCTGGCATGGAGGTTACAGGCGACAGCTGGTGGGTGTCTGATGGGGCTGCCCTTTCTAGCTACCATCTGGACTTTGCATAGGACAGGCGAGAATAAGCTACTTATACCTTAATAAGGAAAAAGCCTGTAAAAATGGGATGGGGGGTGGCGGTTTGGCTGCGAGATCGTTTTGTAAATAAACAGGAATGCGAGCTTGGACTTTGCTGCTCCGCCCGGGCTGAGGCAGGGACAGCAGCTGGAGGCTGAAAGCACCTCGAAGTCGCAGGGATATATAAACACTCTGTCCCTGATGCATTAGTGTGTGTGAAATCTGTTTAACAAATTAATTTGGTTGCTATTATTGCTGTTTAATCACAGCAAGGACAGGGACACCGATGCACTGACGGGGATGATTCTTCCACCCGGACAAACAAAAGGCAGAGCTGCTGTTGCACTCCATTGGAAACGGGAGGATGGTGCCAGGGTCGCAAAGTGAGAAGGAAATGGTGCAGGAGAGAAACACAGGACCAAAATGCACTCGACAGGTGTGAGTGTGGCCTGCCATCAGCACACAGAGATGCCTATCTACTCTCCCTTTGGGAGGAGAGTTGCATTTGGGTGGACCAAATTTTCCCCTTTTACTTCAAAAAGACTAATTTTATTGGGCCTGGCATTTCTCCACAGCCACTTGGCGCTGCACAAGTAATGTAAATTAGACATAAATAGGCGGTAAACTCACTTAAATACCAGTTTCCATGCAGGAGGGGTCCAAAAGACCTATAGAACTCCAACCCCCCGTTTACCTTGGCTTGAAGGTGACCGGGGTGAAGTTATCCCAGCAGTAATGCTGAGAGCTGTCAGCCTAAAACAGGAGGTTTTGGCAGATCAGCTCTGCCCATTCTGCCTGCAGACGTTTTGCCTTGCCTCTCTGCCCCAGTGGCCCCAGGGGCACTTGGTTCTGGCTCTGGTGCCCAAACTGGTGGTGGGATGGATCCAACCCCAAGCAGCTGAGCTGTGGGTGCAGTCGCTTTTCTGACAGCAGAGATGGAAGCTGCCTCAGCTCTTCCTGCCAAAGCTCATCTGTCAAGTCCCGGGATTGCTCCTCTGCATCCCAGATCTGCTCCCTTCCCCTCCCTGCAGCTGGCCAAGACTAGGCAAGGCTTGTGGCCGTGCTGCATTGGCACAGCCCCTGCCTATGGCAGCTCTTTCCCGCGGGAATCCCCGGCTGAGGAATTGCAGGTGGTTTCCAGTCCTTGCAGCGTGGCCTCTCTGGGAGCCTGGATGCACGAGATGCCTCTCCTTTGAGCTCCTTCATCCCATCCTGTCCCATTTGCTTTGGGGAGCAACATCACATGGAAGGCTCCTTCTCTGTTTTACACCGATGCAACCCTTTGTCTGTTCCATTTTTAGCATTTTTGTGCCCAAAACCCTTTCCCCATGCTAGTGTGCGCACGCTGCCCTGTTGCAATTAACTCACAGCATCGTGAAGATGTGGAAAAAGCAACACCAGCAAAACTTTCGCTCCCTCCAGCAGTGCTTAAGCCACTTTTTGACTCCTGTCTCGAGCAAGTCATCTTCATGTCAGCATCCAACGTGACCCATTATCCAAAAGCTCTGGGCCATAACCCGAGCAGGGAGCAGATAACCAGCAATATCAGATGCTACTTAGAAAGCATTTTGTTCCCGATTAAAGCCAAAACATGCGCTAAGAGCTACCGAGGGAAAGCGCAGAGCATCTGATTTCCCTCTTTTGCTAACACACTCCGAGGGAGAGGTGACAAGTTTGTGGAAATGGCTGCAATTTGCAGTCAAACGTGGTGCGTGCATGAATAGAAATTGGAAAGGAGGAGACAAACGAGCAATGTACTGCATGGATTTCCTCCAGTGATGCTGGAGCTTATACAAACCAATTAGCTCCTCATCAAAGAGCAACCCTATCCACATCACCGTACTTTTTATTTCCTAGCAGCTAGGTAGTTGGTGTTTCAGTAATTATCTTTTTTTTAATATTCTTTCTCTTTAATTTTCCAGGGGGGAAATGTACCTGAAGATCCAGGCAATCGCTTCTCCATGCTCTCGGGTGGTTTTACCATGAGGTAAATTTATGGGTGTCAAATAAGTTGCTCCTTATGCCAATGTCACAGAAATACGAGTGTGTGGGAGGGCTGGTGGCTTCTGTTCAGTGGAGTTGCCAAGGATTGTGCTAATTAGCGATTAGAAAGACTTATATTTTGGAGGTGTGGAGTGATCCAGGGAGGCAAGTCTAGGCTTGCCTAGAAACTTGTAAAGGCTGTTCTCCATGGACCAGCTGCAAAGGGACTTTGGGCTTTTTGGGACACCTCCAAAAATTTGTCTGGTTTAGGTTTAGGGGTGTGCATCACTCAGCCTTGCCATGAGCAAACTGAGCTTGTAAGGGCTCTGACTGCATCTCCAGCTGCTACCTGAGCTCAGGAGCTGGAATCTGATGGAAGCTGCTTTTTGTTGGGCTCCCTTCACAGCTCAGGGCTGCTGCCAATGCCAGTGGCTGGTGGCTGTGCCAGGGCTGGGCTGTCCACCACTTTACCCCTTGTGGTTGTTTACAGTGGTGAAAAGAGGAAGCAAATCACAGGTGAATGAAGCAGTGACAGAATGGAAGGTGATGAGATGGTCCTTGGGTGATGTGAGGGAAGTTTTTCACCAGCCCAGGTTCTGTGTCTGTGCCAGTGGTCAGTTGAAAGAAAAAGGTTGTATGTCCTGTGTGTGAGCTGGAGCTTTACCTCCAGCCTGAGCTGCCTCATCCTTTCCTAAGCCTCAGACATAACCAAGAAGCCCTGCTCTAGCCCCAACAGCACCCCATGGGAGGCTTTAAGATGGGAGCATGTTGGGGAAGCTTCTTCTTTGTAAAGGCTGGAGATGGCAGAAGGAGTTGTTGTTCCCCTGCGCCACTGTGGCATCACTCCCTGCAGTGGCCACATATCCAGAGCTGGAATTGCTGGGTTGTAGCAGTTTTGGCTGCTTGACATCTAAATAAACCCATCCCAGGACCCACAGCATCACCAGCACTGGAGAAGGTGTTTCTCTTTAGGGTGAGCAGCTAATCCAGGGTCCAGAAGCTCCAGCAGGAGGGAAGCCTCCAGCCATGCACATCATCTGACAGGCAGTGCCTCATGTTGGGGGTAAAGCTGGAGACCAGCTGAGATGACAGCGCCTGAGGGAACACAGTGCATCATCCAGCACGTCCCCAGCTGCCAGAGCCATGGGAAAGGCTCTTTTCCAGAGGACTAGCACACTGCTCTCTGCTCAGGGAGCTCTTCTGAGCTGAACAGACTGGGGTCTGGACTCCAGAGAAAACCAGCAGCAGATTTGAGGTGAGAGGGTCTGCGTGGAAGGTGATGGGGGCAGAAAGAGCAGGTTGGGAACATCTCCATCATCACAGCTGAATCCAGAAGGAGATGCATGTTGACAGCCTCAGTGTCTAGCTTTCGACAACTGATTTGGCAAATTTGGGCCTGTGCAAATAACTAAGAGCAGATGTGTCAAATGGTTTTTATTTCGTAGAATTAACACTGGATACAGGAATACTAAAGGAAGTGGCCCACATATCCCTGCTGTGGGAGTCCCTTGATCCTCTCATACCTTCTCTTTACCATTCCCTGAGCAGATAGAGCTTTCACCTGCACTAGGATAGATGAGATTGGCTGGAGCCACAGCAGGTATCCACCAGCACACAGGAGAGCCGAGGAGGACTGGCTCTTTTCACACCATTTGCTGTGTACATGCAGATAATGAGTTGCCTGTTACTTGTTTTTAGCCTCCTGCCACAAGTCCTTCCAATGTGGGGGGAATCACCCTGCGACACCACATCTCCCCTGATTTCCGCTGGAACAGAAACACTTTTGAGATCCCATTTATAACTCTGTTCACACAAAATGTGACAGTTTTAGCTATATTGGAAGACCAGCCTGACCCTGGCAGCCGCTCGCACTGTGATCGGAATAGTTATCAGACAAACCCTGGTAAGTGATGTCTGGTGGCAGTGAGGATGGATCTGCTCTTGCAATAATGTGATCCATGCAGTGAGAAGCAGTGAAGCACAGCCACACAGAAACAGACAAGTGGAGGAGGAATTGTCTCAAAGTCAGGCACAAGTCTGAGCTAGCCATCCTGGACTCTCTGTATGGTCCACGGGGAAAAACAGGTTCTTTCAGGGAGTGACTCATCTCGGACTAAAATAGGTCAGAGGAACTACTCTCCAGCAGCATCTGACTCCTCTTCACAGGCTGTAAAGGCAACCCAAGGGGGACTAGTTCAGATTTAAGCAACTTATTTTCACTTGTCCAGAGTTCATTGGTCTGAGTCTCAGCCAGGCTGTACAAACTTTTCCGGGAGTCAAAGGGCTGTGGACCTGACACTTCATGGTCTGAGTCAGACTCTGCATTTCCCAGAAAATCCCTGGGTTTAAAGAGCTGGGCAGGGCTGAGACAGAAGAAAAACATGCACCTTAACCCCATTTTCTAGAAAATAACAACAGGCAGCATATCCAAACAGGGAAATTCTGTCTTTTATTTTAAAAACCTGAGCAGCATAAGATGCTGCAGAGTTAGGCTCGGCACCTTTTTTCCCCCCTGTTATCTTTCCAGTGAAAATGAGGTCACACTTTTCACTGTCACAATTCCCGGGACTCTCATCATCTTTCAGCCTGATGCATCCTCCTTCCTCCGGATTTTCCCCTTGATCTGAAGTATGTTGAAGTCGATGAAAATTGACGATGCTCGTGAGATGCGCCAGAATCTCTTTCTGGGAAAAGGGCACCAGATTTCTTGCTAACTCCTCCCTTCACCCTCTCTCAGCAGAAGCTGATGACAGGATTATTTTTTATCAAGATGCAGATACTACACACAACCAGCACAAAAGATCAGTGATTAGCCTTTAAATAAGCAGCCAAGATTGCTTTTTCCTGACCTTATCAATCTGGTATTTGAATTCCTAGGGAGTTTTTAGTGAGTGGGTTTTCTTGGGAAGCTGAAATCCTTCCTTTTAGCCCTCATGCAAAGTTCCTCCTAACTTCACTGGAATTGGTTTCTCATCCAGGATGAAATCAGATAGCTGTCCATGACCTGTCTGAGTTCAGGAAGGCTTTCAGGTTTCCAGGGATTTCCTTTGCCTTCCTTTGCCCCACATTTCGACACAGGCCATAAAATGAGAACGAGTTATTTCCTGTGTAGTAGAACAGGAAGAAAAATATCCAAATGCACGTGGCTGTCTACCTACAAACTACAAGTCTGAGCTTCCATGGGAGATCCAGGGTGTAATTCTGCTGCTTAAAGGCAGACATCTGGTCCTGACTGAGATGCCTGAGGGCATCTCAAATGTGTGCACAGGGCTGGCAGGTACAACACAGGAACTGCAGGAAATTCTTCTAGAAATCCCCACCATTTGATAATCAAGCTCCAGAGCCCAAATAACCTATTTTTGAATTCAGCCTCGGCAAATGATGGTTCATTTAGGCAACCGAAAATACAGTTTGACTGGGCACCTCTTGATAGGTCTTGAGTACCTGGTGATCATGTGAAACTATAGATCTGTGCAAGAAGCAAGAGATCTGCCTCCCTTTTACACTCTCCTTAAAAGAAATTTTTGAACTTAGCACTGAGCTGATGAGACAACAGTTTCTTTAACCTGCAAGGGGAAAAGGGGTTTTTCCTCTCCCTGTGTCCCTCCAGTACTGTTTCACTGACTGAGCAGGATACTTTTAAAAACAACATCTCCTGGGGACTGAAGAACCAGAAACCCACAGCCTACTTTGGGTCTCCACACCTCAGACCCTCCCTTGCAGTTCCTGTGGCCTTTTGAGCACTAAAAGCCCATCAAGTCCACATCTGTCAACCTGCAGGGATTTGGAGGTCCATGCAGAGTGTTGTTCTGAAAGCCAAACTCATCCCTGTCCTTATGAAAGGACCAGGGCTGAAGGACTGAGCCAAGGGCCCACTGCAAATAGGAGCAATGAAGCTCATGGACCTCAGGGTGAGGCATTTTGGCAGGGAAAACAACCTCCCACAGGTTTACTGTTCTGCTTTCCATCTTCTGACCTGAAGTGCTCCTGACTACATCCTTCCCAAGGATGTCACTGCTGCAAGGCTGCTGATCCTTCTTCTGGCAGAAGGAGACACAGGGACTAAAGCTGGGATGAGCACTTCTAACAGCATTTGGTGTTTTTTTCACTTACTTTAGCCCTAACTCTGCAAGGCAACAGGAGCACCACCTTAATTCTGGCTAAGCTTTGCTCCCTGGTCACTTGGGTAATCCAGGTGTTTTGTAGAAGGCCACAAAAGGAGGAAAGGGATCAGGTCTGGGGGGAGCACATGGATCCCAATCCCTGCTTGCAGGCAGAGGTGAAGACCAGCCTGATATTCTCAAAGGAGAAGCACAGAAGCAGAGGCAGCAGGGCAGTAAAGGGAACCCTGGCGTGTCGTACAAAGAACAGAGCGAAGTAATCATGGAGAAGTTGTGCTGTGGATATAGAAAACAGCTAAGGGAGGGTTTGTTTTGCCAGTCAACAGGTCTTGTCTGCACATTCTGCTGTGCTTCAGCGTGGAGGAGCTTCCCAGTGAGCCCCTGCTGCCGTCTCCTGTGTGCAGGCAGCTCAGTGGAAAGCAGTGCATTTATTTTTAGCTTTGTGCAGCAATTAGGCAATGGTTGGGGGGGGGGAGGGAACGTTCTCAGGAAGAAAATTATTTGGCACTTTCCTTGAAAAGATAAGACCTATCCCATTCCAGGAGGGAGTAATACTTAGCACAGAAAACCACTGGGGGATTTTCTCTGTGTGTCTTGCTCTTGTGAAAGTCGCCTACTGACACCCTTGGATTTTGGCCAAGTGTCTACCTGAACAACAAGAATCTTCTTCCAAACTGCCTATCCACCCCAGGCAGGTATGTTCCCTCCAATCTCCAGGGACATGGTAGACAGGTATTTCCTGGGCCTGGCTGTGATTCCCGCAGTTCCATCGCCTACCTGGAATTCTCCACCCCACCCCTCCAGCTGCTGATGGGGTCCTGTGACCTCCTTGGGCAGCTTCAGACAAAACCCCAGCCTTTGCCACAGCCGGGAGGTCTTGCACAAAGCAAGAGTGCTCAGCAGACCCATCTACCCTGTGACCTCAGGGAGGGACTGGTGACACCAGGGAAGGGAAGAAGGCAATTGTCTTGCACTGGCACAGCTGCTCGCTCAGGGAACATCTATTCAGACTTAGGAGCAAACAGATGGTTTTCTCCCACTGGCCAATCCATTCTTTCTTTTTCTTTCTGACACTGCCCAAAGGGGTCACCGCAAGAATGATGATCCTCTGTGTCTCCAGTGTATGTACATTGTCCTCCTCCCTGTCCCACACAGTGCAGCAGTGACCAAAGTCAGATGGGTAACAAAGCTTCTTGACCTCCTGGATGAGTAAAAAGTGCAGCTTTCCCTGTCCAGCCTCAGATGTGCTCGTGCCACGGCTGTTCCCCTGCGAGGCCAGGCACGAGGGGAAATAGGAGGCTGGTGACTGAGCCGGGGGCTGAATCGTATTTCAGCAGCTTGGGCACATCCGTGTGCTCTAAGCCAAGAGGAATGCAAACTGCTCGGCGATGAACAACTGCTCCAGCAGCCCACAGCCAAAAGGAGCCACACTGGGGCACGTCAGGCACTGGCCCAGCCCGCTGTGGAGGGAGCTGTCAGATTGTGTTATCGCGGGGGCAAAGCTGCATCTTCCGCTCGGGAAATAAACGTCGCTGCTTTGGCGTGGTGGTTGTAGAGAGGCAAGAGACCATTACCCAGCAATTATGCTCTATCTCGCTGACGTTATCTCTTAATTGCACATTTGCAAGTGCTTCTACTTGCAGGGTGGTTGCAAGGAGAAAGGTGAAGTGGGGTTGCCTGTCTGGGAGATACCCAAGGGACCTACGCCACTGATGATTTTTAAGATATAACAGTACAGTTGCACTTCTGCACCAGTTGCACTTCTGCCTTTTCCCTGGAATGAACTCCAAATGGTACAATTGGTGCAGACCTGCTCATCCAGGACTTTATCAAAACACTCAGAGTGTGTTGAACACTCAGGGTGATTGGATATACCTAGAAAACATAACTTTTCATGAAGAAGCACAGGAGCAGCCTTTCAATACACAGACATTTCTGTCTCTTTCCTTCACTTCGGGATTTTGTACCAATCAATCCATGGCCATCCAGGAACATCTGGTCCATCATTACATTGCACAACATGACCACTCGCAGCTTGATGTCTCCTGCAGAAACAGAACTCGGAACCGCCCATCCTAAAAGCCATCTGACACTGCAGCAGAAGAATTGTCACTGGTGGCTGCCAGAACACAGCATATGACACATATTTCCAGAGCTCTCTCTTTCCAATGTACAGCAGCAACACTCACAAACATCTGCCTGTGCATTACGGCATGGCTAATTTTTAAAGACTGGGCCTTGGATCTTGAAAGACACTTTGGCACATGGATCTGAGGAAATCATCCAGGAATTAGGTTTCTGAGTACTTCAGCTGGTGTGTGTGTCTGTGCCTTAATTCCAAGATCTGTGCTCTCTCTACTAGGCTTTACCACCTCTCCATTTTTTCTGAAGGTATTTTACGCCTGGAGCCATAGTTTCTTTTTAGGACATTGGAACGCTCTCCAAATGAATTCATTTTAATTTTTCTGAGTATTGCAATTAGCTGGGTGCCTTCAGCTTTGGTTAACTCCAAATTCTGATGGTTGTTTCTGTTGTACATTGAGTTTTCTGTCATCAATGTGGTTGCATTGGTACAAATCCATAATGTGGGCGTCTGGCTAAAGGTGGACCTCATTCTTTTGGGACAATCTTTCCAAACACTCCAAGCTTGAGGCCAGTGTTGTTGGGATGACAGAGGAAAACCCCAGAAAGACCAGTCTGAGCACCAATAACAAAACTGAGATGTGTTGGGCTCTCATTGGCTCTTACAAGACTGAGCCCCAAGATGACCTTGGCTCTGGGACTTGAGGTACCTCTGCTTGCAGAATCCCCTGGTACTGGAGCCACCAAGAGATGGGGACATGTCACACCAGAGGGATGAGGTTGATTGAAAACACTGCTGAGAGCTACGAGATGGGCTGTCACTATCTGTGCTACTTGCTTTTGACAGCAGCAGTGTTATTTTAATCAAACCTTTGGTGACTTAGAAGGTTGGTGATTTTTTCAACTGCTTTTTGAATTGAGAACTAAGCTGAGAGTTATACACAGGCTCAGAGGGAACAATCTGACTTCAGTTCCCTGGTGGGATATTGCCTGATACTTCTGCCGTGGTGGATAACTGCTGTGGCCACACACCTTTTCATGATTTACTGCTGCTTAAAACCTCTCTGATATGATAATAAGCCTTTTTAGCTCAATTACTTTTCTCTTTTTTTTTTTTTTTTT